>OLKM01002075.1:85000-86448 GCA_900291075.1 Melanogrammus aeglefinus | reverse complement strand
GTGAGGCCCCGCCCTGGGGTGAGGGCCCCTGCCCTGGGGTGAGGGCCCCCGCCCTGGGGTGAGGGCCCCTGCCCTGGGGTGAGGGCCCCCGCCCTGGGGTGAGGGCCCCTGCCCTGGGGTGAGGGCCCCCGCCCTGGGAGCGTTTGTGTTTAGTGGAGAAAGAATTTCAGACATCTCGCCGACACAGAACCAAACATTGGAAAAATAATTCTTTCAATAATTCTTTGAATTGTTTTATAACAAAATACAGGATATCTGACACACTAATGCCTGATTAACAGATTATTAAATACACAACTTTAACACACACACACACACACACACACACACACACACACACACACACACACACACACACACACACACACACACACAGTGTGTGTGTCTTAAATTATAGTGAACCTGCAACAACAGTCTAATGGCCACTGAGCAGAGCCACATTACCCCCCCTTCTCTCTCTCTCTCCCTCCCCCTCTCCCCCCCCTCTCCCCCTCACCCCCCTCTCTCC
Organism: Melanogrammus aeglefinus; assembly: GCA_900291075.1. Lineage (NCBI taxonomy): Eukaryota > Metazoa > Chordata > Actinopteri > Gadiformes > Gadidae > Melanogrammus > Melanogrammus aeglefinus. Next base: position 85,940 of record OLKM01002075.1, on the reverse strand, counting down.
CCCCTCTCTCCCTCTTCCCCCCACTCTCTCTCTCTCTCTCTCTCTCTCTCTCTCTCTCTCTCTCTCTCTCTCTCTCTCTCTCTCTCTCTCTCCCTCTCTCTCTCTCTCTCTCTCTCCCCCCCTCTCTCTCTCTCTCTCTCTCTCTCTCTCTCTCTCTCTCCTCTCTCTCTCTCTCCGTCTCTCTCCTCTCTCTCCCCCTCTCCCCCCCCCTCTCTCTCTCTCTCTCTCTCTCTCTCTCTCTCTCTCCCCCCCTCTCTCTCTCCCTCTCTCTCTCTCTCTCTCTCTCTCTCTCTCTCTCTCTCTCTCTCTCTCTCTCTCTCTCTCTCTCTCTCTCTCTCTCTCTCTCTCTCTCTCTCTCTCTCTCTCTCTCTCTCTCCAACAGCTCAGGGTCTCTCTATCACGTCATTTCACTTAGGTGTATAGAACCACAAGTTATAGAAACAAAGCGTATAGAATCACAGGTTATAGAACCAATGTAGAACCACATGGTTATAGATCCGCAGGTTATAGGAAAGAGCGTATAGAACCACAGGTTACAGAAAATGCTAGTTTCTCATGACGGCTGGTGGTTAGTGGGGTCCCCCCTTCACGGTAAGCGTCTTTGAGTGTCTAGAAAAGCGCTATATGAACTCAATCCATTACATTAGAACCACCAAGACCGGGTTGTTGGTTGAAATCAGCTTGCAGGTGTGAGCACAATAAGAGGAGCGGTCAAAGGAGTCCAGGAGAGGGCTTACCTGTTTGAACTGCTCCTCGTACGTCCACTCGTGGTTCTGGGAGAGCGGCGCACCGAGGGAGGACGGAGGATTGTGGCTCAGCGGCGACCGGGACGCGGCATGGAGCCCCCCGTGGCGGGACCCGTCCTCCGGTTCTCCGTCTTCCCTTTCGTCCTCCGCGAGGCCCGTGTGCTCCTCGCTCGGGTCTCGCTCTCCGACCCGCG
>OLKM01002075.1:0-80000 GCA_900291075.1 Melanogrammus aeglefinus | reverse complement strand
ACGGTAGGCCTACACCATGAGGACACCGTAGGCCTACACCATGAGGACACCGTAGGCCTACACCATGAGGACACGGTAGGCCTACACCATGAGGACACGGTAGGCCTACACCATGAGGACACCGTAGGCCTACACCATGAGGACACCGTAGGCCTACACCATGAGGACACGGTAGGCCTACACCATGAGGACACCGTAGGCCTACACCATGAGGACACGGTAGGCCTACACCATGAGGACACGGTAGGCCTACACCATGAGGACACGGTAGGCCTACACCATGAGGACACGGTAGACCTACACCATGAGGACACGGTAGGCCTAAACCATGAGGACACCGTAGGCCTACACCATGAGGACACCGTAGGCCTACACCATGAGAGGACATGGTAGGCCTACACCATGAGGACACCGTAGGCCTACACCATGAGGACACGGTAGGCCTACACCATGAGAGGACACGGTAGACCTACACCATGAGGACACGGTAGTCCTACACCATGAGGGCACGGTAGGCCTACACCATGAGGACACCGTAGGCCTACACCATGAGGACACGGTAGGCCTAAACCATGAGGACACCGTAGGCCTACACCATGAGGACACGGTAGGCCTACACCATGAGGACACGGTAGGCCTACACCATGAGGACACGGTAGGCCTACACCATGAGGACACCGTAGGCCTACACCATGAGGACACGGTAGGCCTACACCATGAGGACACCGTAGGCCTACACCATGAGGACACGGTAGGCCTACACCATGAGGACACCGTAGGCCTACACCATGAGGACACGGTAGACCTACACCTGACCTGCTCACACTGTTGAACCACACCTTTAAAGCGGCAGACATTCCAGCTGGATGATAAACTTTTTATACAAACTATTCTATTCAATAGGTAAACTTATTATGAGCCTTTACACTTAGTACACACTATTCTATACAATAGTAGGCTACACTTTAATATTGGCCTACCTATTATGTCATATATATTATACTCTTATGAAGTAGGCCTACACCCCTATCATTATACAGTTATGAGGCTTACACACCTATATCATATATATCATACAGTTACGAAGTAGGTTACACACCTATTATATTTTATACATTATACACTCATGAAGTATTAATGTATCTCTGCAATTCTTATTCCGGTGAATGTGAATAAAATGCAACAGAAATAGGGTTAGAACTACCTCGAGGTTCGGTCAAAGCGGCAGTACCATGTAGTAGCCACTAGATGACGCCCACAGCTCGATGATAGCGGAACAGAGAGGAGTTTTAACTGACAGGGAAAACTCAAGGCACAACGTATTATATGATTTCCTTTATTTCAAGATGGTTACAAAAAATTACGTTAATAAAGTATTGTGTTGAAACAGTTGTGATAACGTGTTTTGAATATAAAACAAGATTTTTGTAGACTAATTTTAATAAAATATTGTGTTGATACTGTATTATTTTAATAAAGTATGATGTTAATAAATCATGATTTTAATAAAACATTGAATACATCATTTCAACAAATCCTTATTTTAATAGCACATGTTCTTGCTGCAGGGGACAGCTGGCCGATGTTCTGAGATAACTCATAAAGCCAACGGCCTGATTGGATTAAAAACCACATCCAGACGCAGCTGAAGGCAGAGATCATGAATTAGGGAGCAGAGATCATGAATTAGGGAGCAGAGATCATGAATTAGGGAGCACTGGGAAACTCTCCACTGAGCTTTGTGGAAATCACCCAATGAGGGGTATGGTCATTAAGGGGATTAAGGTAAACATTTAGACGTTTAAAGTTAGTCAACAAGGCGTTAGCTTTAGCTAAATGTTCCATATTACTCACATTAGTGGTATGATATAGGAGGTGGACCAGATAAAGCAGATGTCCGATCCACATCGCTGAGGCCTTGTTGAGTCTATCAGAGGACCCTTTACCCCTCAACGGTTCACCAGAAGGGCCAGGCTACAGGCCACGCCACCTCCTCTCTTCATCTACCCCTGAGTAGACCTAGTGACCGTGTCGATAGGAAACCATTCATATTATTACACCAGTTATCATCACAATTAGAAACCATTCATATTATTACACCAGTTATGGTTTCAATAATAAACCATTCATATTATTACACCAGTTATTGTTTCAATAATAAACCATTCATATTATTACACCAGTTATTGTTTCAATAATAACCATTCATATTATTACACCAGTTATTGTTTCAATAATAAACCATTCATATTATTGCACCAGTTCAGTTATCGTTTCCAAACGGCCTATGAAGTAAAATTGACAACAATGCAATTATTAAACTAATCTGAACAGTGGGAATCAATGCTTTAGCTCACCTTGGCCTCATGAATTATAATAAATAACATACATTTATAATATTCACCCTGTCAAGTTTAGAGTGGCCTGCTGACAGCAGTAGGGAACCGAATTAATGTTAAGAACCTGTCGCTGGATCCTAAAGACTCCCGGGGAACCAGGAGAAACCTGAGATCATGATAACCAGCTCAGATAATAACTGGATGTAATCAACACAAACGAATTTTATTGTTCACTTTCAATCAGGTGAAAGAAAAATAACCTTTTTAACTTTCCGAAGTTTTAAGTCCTCCAATCAGACAGAGGTATTCCAGTCCTCCAATCAGACAAAGGTATTCCAGTCCTCCAATCAGACAGAGGTATTCCAGTCCTCCAATCAGACAGAGGTATCCCAGTCCTCCAATCAGACAGTGGTATTCCAGTCCTCCAATCAGACAGAGGTATGCCAGTCCCTCAATCAGACAGAGGTATCCAGTCCTCCAATCAGACAGAGGTATTCCAGTCCTCCAATCAGACAGAGGTATTCCAGTCCTCCAATCAGACAGAGGTATTCCAGTCCCCCAATCAGACAGAGGTATTCCAGTCCTCCAATCAGACAGGTATTCCAGTCCTCCAATCAGACAGAGGTATGCCAGTCCTCCAATCAGACAGAGGTAATCCAGTCCCCCAATTAATTTCCCCTCCTTTAACCTCATACTGGTTCACCTCATCCTTGTTCTCCTCAAATCAAGGGCCTGTAGACATAAGAGGAGGTGTGTGTGTGTGTGTGTGTGTCTGTACCTTTAAGAGGGAGAAGGAGGTGTGTCTGTGCCTTTAAGAGGGAGTCCTGTACCTTTAAGAGGGAGAAGGATGTGTCTGTACCTTAAAGAGGGAGTACTGTACCTTTAAGGTGGAGTACTGTACCTTTAAGAGGGAGTAATGTACCTTTAAGGTGGAGTACTGTACCTTTAAGAGGGATTACTGTACCTTTAAGAGGGAGTACTGTACCTTTAAGAGGGAGTACTGTACCTTTAAGAGGGAGTAGTGTACCTTTAAGAGGGAGTACTGTACCTTTAAGAGGGACGGGCCTGAAGACTTAGGAGAGAGGAGGTTTCTTTGCAATTAAGAAGGCGAATGAGGTGTCTGTAAGGAGGAGAAGGAGGAGGTGTCTGTACCTTTAAGGAGGAGGTGTCCTGTACCTTTAAGGAGGAGGTGGAAGCGCCCCGATGACGTAGGCATAATAATGACAAGATGGTTCAAAACGCACGAGCAGCGCTGCGACCGGAGGAGAGGAGTGCGTCTCGAGACTCTGATGGACCGCAGAGCAACACGTGTCTGCTTCCTCCCGCCAGCCTGATTAGGATCCTCTTAATTATTTATTCACGCCAGGAATATTTTATTTGTATCATTATTTTCTTATATTCTGATTCTTATTATTCTTATTTTCTTTTTTTTTGGTAATCATTTTTGCATTATAATAATAATAATATTTATTATCATTATTAGTCTTTTTTTATATTGGCACTAATATTGTTATTACTATTATCAATATCATTATTATTATTATTATTATTATTATTATTATTATTATTATTATTATTATTAATAATAATAATAACACTAATAATATTGGTCTGCTCGCGACTCATGTTGCCGCCGCGCTGAGCGGAACTTGGAGACACACGTGCTAACTTTCGGAGGATGGCGAGTTTGATTCTACTGTGCGTCCTGCTGCTGTGGCCCTTGAGCAGCGGCTCCGAGGTGGTGGACGTGTTGGTGATTCTCCCCAAAAACAACTCCTACCTCTTCTCGTACCCGCGCGTCGCTAACGCCCTCCAGTACGCGCAGCGGCGGCTGCGGGGCGCGGACCCGCACGGCGCGCTGACGTTCAACCTAAGCTACGCGGACTCGGAGTGCGGGAACTCCGCGCTCTTCAGCCTGGTGGACGGCTCGTGCGAGAAGCGGCCGGACCTCATCCTCGGTCCCGTGTGCGAGTACGCAGCCGCGTCGGTCGCACGCCTGGCGTCGCACTGGGACATCCCCATGGTGACGGCGGGCGCGCTGGCCGCCGCCTTCAGCCACAAGAGCGGGGAGTATTCCCACCTGACGCGCGTGGCACCGTCCTACCTGAAGATGGCCGAGACCTTCGCAGCTATGTTCCAGCACTTCTCCTGGAGGAGCGCCCTGCTGGTGTACGAGGACGACAAGGAGGAGCGGACGTGCCACTTCACCCTGGAGGCCGTGTTCCTGCTGCTCGACCCCGATCTCCACGACCACCTCCGCTCCTACATGCTCAGCGGGGCGCGCGACGAGCGGCTGGACGCAGAGGACCTGCTACACGCCGTCCGCGAGGCGGAAGGTACGCTCACCTGGGGGACCGCCTGTCGGACCGGAGGGTCGTCATGACAACAGAGCGTTGTCATGACGCCGGAAGGTTGTCATGACGCCAGAGAGGACGCACGAAGGGTGTCATGATGCGTGCGCAAGTGTTTACTTTGGAGCATGCGAGGTGCACGAGTGAGTGAAGTTGCGGAGAGCAACGCTGTCTACCTGTTGTACCTCTCTCTCTCCCTCTCCCTCTCCTCTCTCTCTCTCTCTCTCTCTCTCTCTCTCTCTCTCTCTCTCTCTCTCTCTCTCTCTCTCTCTCTCTCTCTCTCTCTCTCTCTCTCTCTCTCTCTCTCTCAGCCCCAGTTACACCCAGCAGCGACCGTGTGTGTGGAGAGCCCCCTCCCCTCCCCCCCCACCCAGGTTTCTAGCAGTGTGCATGTGCACGCCCTGAGGGCACATCATCCCTTAGAGACTTTAGCGGTATTGAGAGTAGGCAACACTCAGCAGGAGGTTGAGGACCAGGTGAGGACCAGGTGAGGACTAGGTTAGGGGGGAGGACCAGGTGAGGACCAGGTGAGCGGGGGAGGACCAGGCGAGGACCAGGTGAGGACCAGGTGAGGGGGGAGGACCAGGTGGGGACCAGGTGAGGACCAGGTGAGGACCAGGTGAGGGGGGAGGACCAGGTGAGGGGGAAGACCAGGTGGGGACCAGGTGAGGGGGGGAGGACCAGGTGAGGGGGGAGGACCAGGTGAGGGGGGGCATGTGAGGGGGGAGGAACAGGTGAGGACCAGGTGAGGACCAGGTGAGGGGGTGAGGACCAGGTGAGGGGGGAGGACCAGGTGAGGACCAGGTGAGGGGGGGAGGACCAGGTGAGGACCAGGTGAGGGGGGGCATGTGAAGGGGGAGGACCAGGTGAGGACCAGGTGAGGGGGTGAGGACCAGGTGAGGGGGGGAGGACCAGGTGAGGACCAGGTGAGGACCAAATGAGGGAGTGAGGACCAGGTGAGGGGGGGAGGACCAGGTGAGGGGGAGGACCAGGTGAGGACCAGGTGAAGGGATGAATACCAGGTGTTTCCCTGGTCCAGGGGAGGGAGGAGGAATTCTAGGAATGTTGTACGTTCCTGGAGGCAGTCCCCTCGTTGGAATCAATACCGGCATGGGACTAGACCACATGGTCCTAGTGGGACTAGACCACATGGTCCTAGTGGGACTAGACCACATGGTCCTAGTGGGACTAGACCAAATGGTCCTAGTGGGACTAGACCACATGGTCCTAGTGGGACTAGACCAAATGGTCCTAGTGGGACTAGACCACATGGTCCTAGTGGGACTAGACCAAATGGTCCTAGTGGGACTAGACCACAGGGTTCTACCAGGGACTAGACCACAGGGTTCTACCAGCGACTAGACCACAGGGTTCTACCAGGGACTAGACCACAGAGTTCTACCAGGGACTAGACCACATGGTCCTAGTGGGACTAAACCACATGGTCCTAGTGGGACTAGACCACAGAGTTCTACCAGGGACTAGACCAAAGGGTTCTACCAGGGACTAGACCACAGAGTTCTACCAGGGACTAGACCACATGGTCCTAGTGGGACTAGACCACATGGTCCTAGTGGGACTAGACCACAGGGTTCTACCAGGGACTAGACCACAGGGTTCTACCAGGGACTAGACCACAGGGTTCTACCAGGGACTAGACCACAGAGTTCTACCAGGGACTAGACCACAGGGTTCTACCAGGACTAGACCACAGAGTTCTACCAGGGACTAGACCACAGGGTTCTACCAGGACTAGACCACAGAGTTCTACCAGGGACTAGACCAAAGGGTTCTACCAGGACTAGACCACAGGGTTCTACCAGGACTAGACCACAGAGTTCTACCAGGACTAGACCACAGAGTTCTACCAGGACTAGACCAAAGGGTTCTACCAGGACCAGACCACATGGAGCTAGAGTCCTAGCATAGGCTATGGGGTCCAAGGAGGTCTAGATGGCCCTAGCAGTGTAAAGTGTGTGCCTGGTTGTTACCTGAATGAAGGCGTGTGTCTGGCTGTATTCAGAGCCCCTGTCCCTCATGGGGGATTAACACATAACACATCCTCATAAACAACAAGACTCGTTTATATTAGCATATATTACAGAGATGTCACATACATTAGCACAGTTTAGCATACATTACATGGTGCAGGACTCCATTGCTGCATGGCCTGATGGGAATTAGTATTCTAGACACAGCAGGTAGGTGAAGGAGGTTTAAAAGGCAAATAGGTGGAGGAACCAATGGCTGTGCAGAGATCTAAGTTATATTCCTTATTAGAAGGTCTGTTTGGGTCAAGCACAATACTTTTTAACTATCCTCTTACAATCTCCAAACATGTATCTCACAACATTCCAACGAAGCTCTGACGTTCAGGTGTTTTGGGCCGATGGATGCCCCCGTTGGTTTATGATAAATATTTTTCTGAAATATGAGCAGAAACAGCTGATAAACATTTGTAGTATAGGAATGTGAACATATGTTTCTTCAAGGCAGTTTCTATCTCCCAAAAAGATAATGGTACCTCTACCAAAAACGACAACATACAGCCAACCAAACACTAAGACATATACCTCACCAAACACCAAACACCAAACATACACCCCACAAAACACCAAGACATACACCACACAAAACACTACAACCTACTCACCACCAAACACTAAAACATGCACCACACCAAACACTAAGACATACTACACGACACCAAACACTAAGACATACTACACGAACCAAACACTAAGACATACTACACCACACCAAACACTAAGACATACTACACCACACCAAACACTAAGGCATTCACACCATACGTCTACCCATATATAATGTTAGCTATATCGGAGTGGTCAGTACATTTCCCATGTCTTTATAACAACAAATCTGTATTAATTCCCCACAGCTCTCCTGCTGTGTAACGCAGTCGTCCAGAAGGCAGCAACACAGGGAGGAGAATGTGGCTGCCCCTTTGTGATTGGTCCATACTGAAAGCGCCGCCCCTCGAGGCTGTGTGGAGACGTTGTGTAGGGCGATCGCCTCGCTGGTCAATGACCTGCTTTTACTGCCGCGTGAAACGACAACAACATCAGCATGATGCGTGTCCCGATGCTGCACCGGAGCAACACTGTCTGTGCACACCGTCAGGGTTTATGGGCGCCGCTGGCCGGCTGCTTTATCTCTGTCCTCTGGGGTCCAGACGCTATAAATCTGTTCTTGCTCTCAGCGGGGACACGGGCCCTGCAGCCTCCTGCTCTGCATACCCACCGGCCCTGGGGTTTACAGCGGCCCCATAAAACACGTCCGCACGCCGCCACTCCCTGGCGCTCCTGGGTTGGCTTGTGACGAGCGTGGGAGCAGTGAGCGAGGAGAGCCGGGGTTAGAGAGCTGGCTGGAGGCAGCAGGGACAGAGGGCAGCAGTGTGTGAGCTGGCTGTAATTAAAGGGGTCTACAGTGCCCACTGAGTGGAAGTTTGTCCCAGCGACGCGGGGATATTTCAGGAGGTGTGTTACAGTGACAGAGCTGGGAGGAATGTTCCAGGAATCGTCCTTGTTAAACAGAGCCATCCGGGTTTCAATCCCAGCCTTTGTTTACCCCTGGTTCTTTCCCCAGTCCGCTGTCATAATCATCAATCATCTGTGGGGGGGGGATTACTATGGGCAGACAGCATCCCAGAAACCTCATGTTCCAGTCTGATACTAGGCTGCCAATCAAACACTAGGGAGCCTCCAAGCCTTCCTCGCTTCTGGACCAGTGACTATAACTAAACTACATAGTCTGAACCAGTGACTATAACTAAACTACATAGTCTGGACCAGTGACTCTAACTATACTAAATAGTCCGGACCAGTGAGTCTAACGATCCTCGATAATCTTGACCAGTGACTCTTACTAAACTACATAGTCTGGACCAGTGACTCTAGCTAAACGACATAGTCTGGACCGGTGACTCTAACTAAACAGTTACGGCCCTCATGCTAATTGTCTTCTAACACATCCTGTTGGGTGGCCTTCTCCTCAGTGGTCATCATGTGTATGGGAGCAGACATGATCCGGGAGGTCATGCTAGCTGCCCACAGGAGACGTCTCACGGACGGGAGCACCGTATACTTCAACATCGAACTCTTCAACGCGTCTTCCTACGGTAAAGTCTCTAAGCAACTAAACTTACCATCAATGACAAGGATATGTGAGTTTGCGTTTATATGATTGTTGACTGTATGATTCCTAAGGTGCAGTTGATCAATGCTTTAACTCTTATAATCCAACCTGCCCTGACATGGAAACTTTTCCCCCACCAGGCAACGGCTCGTGGAAGCGAGGAGATAAGTTGGACACAGAGGCCCGCCTAGCCTACGCCCCCCTCAACACCGTCACTCTCCTCAAAACGGTCAAACCCGAGTTTGAGAACTTCTCCATGGAAGTGAACAGATCCATCCAGAAGGAGCGCCTGGCCGACTGCCAGGACTGTGGAAGAGTACGTAAGTCTGGGACGTCTGAGGTGACGTTAGGCCCTGGAGGTACTGGGTCTGTGTTGGTTTCCTGGATATCAAACTAAATATATACGTGGACTGTACATTTAGCCCCCCTCTTCTGCTCAGCCCCAACCCCTGGAGGGACGTTTAAAGCACTAGGGACACCTGTAGAAAAACACATCACAGAGAAGGGCCGTCTCTCCGCCAGAGCCAGGGGCCCCTCGCCAGGCCTCTGAGCCAGGGGCCCCTCAGTCAGGCCTCTGAGCCAGGGGCCCCTCAGTCAGGGGGAGGAGCCAGTGGCCCCTCAGTCAGGGGTAGGAGCCGGAGAAGAGGGGTGCTGGTCTTGGCCCCGAGGGACCAATCAGCAGGGTAGATGCAGGTTCTTAGCTCTCAGGTGCAAGGGGCCCTCCAGGGGCCATCCAGGGGCCAGTAGCCCTCCAGGGGTCAGTAGCCCTCCTGACAGGCGACTGACAGGCGACTGACAGCCACTGACATGCGACAAAATAAGAAGATAAAGATCAGCGCCCCAGAGCCTTTCTGACACAATGGGGGCTCCTGACGTCAGACAGTTAGACAGTACAGAGACAGGTCATTAAGGTGCAGGTAGGGGTTAAACAGTACAGAGACAGGTCATTAAGTTTCAGGTAGGGGTTAAACAGTAGAGAGACAGGTCATCAGGGAGCAGGTAGGGGTTAGACAGTAAAGAGACAGGTCATTAAGAAGCAGGTAGGTGTTAGACAGTACAGAGACAGGTCATCAAGGAGCAGGTAGGGGTTAGACAGTACAGAGACAGGTCATTAGGGAGCAGGTAGGGGTTAGACAATACAGAGACAGGTCATTAAGACGCAGGTAGGTGTTAGACAGTACAGAGACAGGTCATCAAGGAGCAGGTAGGGGTTAGACAGTACAGAGACAGGTCATTAGGGAGCAGGTAGGGGTTAGACAGTACAGAGACAGGTCATTAAGGAGCAGGTAGGGGTTAGACAGTACAGAGACAGGTCATTAAGGAGCAGGTAGGGGTTAGACAGTACAGAGACAGGTCATCAAGGAGCAGGTAGGGGTTAGACAGTACAGAGACAGGTCATTAGGGAGCAGGTAGGGGTTAGACAGTACAGAGACAGGTCATCGGAGAGCAGGTAGGGGTTAGACAGTACAGAGACAGGTCATTAAGGAGCAGGTAGGGGTTAGACCGTACAGAGACAGGTCATTAAGGAGCAGGTAGGGGTTAGACAGTACAGACAGGTCATTAGGGAGCAGATAGGGGTTAGACAGTACAGAGACAGGTCATTAAGGAGCAGATAGGGGTTAGAGAGTAGAGAGACAGGTCATTAAGGAGCAGATAGGGGTTAGACAGTACAGAGACAGGTCACTAAGGAGCAGGTAGGTGTTAGATAGTACAGGGACAGGTCATTAAGGAGCAGGTAGGGGTTAGACAGTACAGAGACAGGTCATTAAGGAGCAGGTAGGGGTTAGACAGTACAGAGACAGGTCACTAAGGAGCAGGTAGGGGTTAGACAGTACAGAGACAGGTCATTAAGGAGCAGGTAGGGGTTAGACAGTACAGAGACAGGTCATTAAGGAGCAGGTAGGGGTTAGACAGTACAGAGACAGGTCATTAAGGAGCAGGTAGGGGTTAGACAGTACAGAGACAGGTCATTAAGGAGCAGGTAGGGGTTAGACAGTACAGAGACAGGTCATTAAGGAGCAGGTAGGGGTTAGACAGTACAGAGACAGGTCATTAAGGAGCAGGTAGGGGTTAGACAGTAGAGAGACAGGTCATTAAGGAGCAGGTAAGGGTTAGACAGTAGAGAGACAGGTCTATGCATTATGGTAGGCATTAGGCAGCGTCCCTTCTAGAATGTCCCCATGTAATGCTTCCTGGAATACTTATGAGAGTATAATGATGTAGTCTGCGTGCTGCGTGATATGGACAATGGCAGCTCAGTGCGCCGTTTGTTTCGATAGTTTACATTCCGTCTTTATGAGCAGATTCTCGGTGGGGTCTGACCGGGAAATGTTTACGTCATGCCCTGGTAATTGTTGTTGTTTTTTATACGTTGTAATGTCACTCTGATGGAATTCAGACATTCCCGATTGCTGTTTCCATGCGGCGGGATCGCCACGGCAGCGACTATAAACACAGCGGGGCTTAGGGTCTGCGTGGAGCCCAGCCAGACCCCTAGACCCGACCGCGCCCCATCACAGAGAGGGCTCAACCCCCGGACCTACTAGGGGGACCGCCTAGACCCTCACCCTAGAGGGCTCAACCCCCGGACCTCCTAGGGGGACCGCCTAGACCCTCACCCTAGAGGGCTCAACCCCCGGACCTCCTAGGGGGACCGCCTAGACCCTCACCCTAGAGGGCTCAACCCCCGGACCTCCTAGGGGGACCGCCTAGACCCTCACCCTAGAGGGCTCTACCCCGGACCTAGACCGCCTAGGACCTCCCTAGAGGGCTCAACCCCGACTCCTAGGGACCGCTCAGACCCTCACCTAGGAGGGCTCAACCCCGGACCGAAGGACCTACCCTACTAGGGGGCTCACCCGCCTCTAGGACCGCTCTCACCCTAGAGGGCTCAACCCCCGGACCTCCTAGGGGGACGCAGACCTCTAGGTACCCTCACCCTTAGAGGGCTCAACCCCCCAGAGCTCAACCCCGGTCTCCTAGGGGGACCGCCTAGACCCTCACCCTAGAGGGCTCAACCCCCGGACCTCCTAGGGGGACCGCCTAGACCCTCACCCTAGAGGGCTCAACCCCCGGACCTATAGGGGGACCGCCTAGACCCTCACCCTAGAGGGCTCAACCCCCGGACCTCCTAGGGGGACCGCCTAGACCCTCACCCTAGAGGGCTCAACCCCCGGACCTCCTAGGGGGAGACCGCCTAGACCCTCACCCTAGAGGGCTCAACCCCCGGACCTCCTAGGGGGACCGCCTAGACCCTCACCCTAGAGGGCTCAACCCCCGGACCTCCTAGGGGGAGCTCCCAGACCTTTTCCTGGCTCTGGATTGTTTGTGATCCTAACAGCACCTCTCGTTTCCTGCTCTCAGAGCCCCAAGCAGGGTCAAACCCACCGAGGTTCAGGGAAAACAGGAGTCCTGGAATGTCATAATAGCTTCCTTCTTAGTGGCAGAGCAGCACACTATGTGCAGAACCAGATAAGAACCGGCACACCGACCCAGAACCAGGTCACAGAGAACAGAACCAGGTCACAGAGAACACAACCAGACCCGGGTCACAGAGAACAGAACCAGGTCACAGAGAACAGAACCAGGTCACAGAGAACAGAACCAGGTCACAGAGAATAGAACCAGAACACAGAGAATAGAACCAGGTCACAGAGAACAGAACCAGAACACAGAGAATAGAACCAGGTCACAGAGAACAGAACCAGGTCACAGAGAACAGAACTCCCCCCAGAACACGGTCTGAGGCTGAGGGCTGTCCCAGAACGCACCCCCCCTCCCACCGGTTACAACCAGCGGAGCTTAGTTCCCTGAGAGAGCAGCACCAAAGCTCCTAAAGGCCTTCATGTTGTGGGTTACCTTAAGTAATGCCTAACTCAGATGAGTAAAACACATCAGACTCTTCCTTCTTTGCTGACACAGAAGAGAGGCTCACGTATACCTTTGAGACGAATCTAATCACAAATTATAATGAATGGTTCAACTATGATACTGAATCGTCCTCCAATTTGGCGAATGTATGTTTTGTCCAAATGGGTCTTAATATTTGCAGATTTGATGGGACATTCGGATTGTACAACATCATCGTATATATATTTTAAAACACAGATTCAGACATTGGGCTTAGGACTAGGGGTAGGGCTGGGACCAGGGTTACATTTAGGTCTAGGCTAGGGTGAGGGTTAGGTTTAGGGCTAGGGTCAGGGTTAGGTTTAGGGTTAGGGTTAGGTTTAGGGCTAGGGTCAGGGTTAGGTTTAGGGTTAGGGTTAGGTTTAGGGATAGGGTTAAGGCTAGGTTTAGGGTTAGGGTTAGGGCTAGGGTCAGGGTTAGGCTTAGGGTTAGGGTTGGGGATTGTGGTTTGAGGACTTCAGCACTATCTCACCTCCTCAATGTCTCTGCTTCTCCTTTCCTCACCCCTCTTTATCTCTGGACACCATACAGAGAGGTCCAGAGATAAAATGAACCTAGATATAATTCACGAGAGGTCTATCAGCATTATACGTGAATGGGATGCGAGTGCTTGAGTCAGTTGATAATTAATTGTAATCTGCAATCGAGCTGGTATTTGACCGTCCAAAACAAAGCCTGTCCTAGCGTGTTTAAGGCGTTTCATTTTTAACAGTGAGGAATTCCCCTCTTCTCAGTAAATAGGCTTCAGCTCGGGGATGATTCCAGCTGATTACCTTTGGGTTATTTCAGGATTTCTCCTCCTCAGTACCAGAGCTGATATCTGGTCCAAAGGCAGCAGAGACCTCCTTAATATAGGAGAGACTGCGCGTGTGTTTGGCGGAGGGGGGATATACGTTGATAGATTGTGTTACCAGGGTTGAGAAAACAAACATTTTAGACTCTGAGAGCGCGGCCTGCGGACTCCCGGCGTTCCCAAACCCCGACGGCTCGGCTCCATTCCCCAAAGAAAAGAGAGGGAGGACGCAGGCCGTCGGCCCGCCGACATAAACACATGCTATAATATCACATTCTACTAGAATAGAGCGCTTATCTAGGGGAGCTATATTCTGTTCGCCAGATTAGCTGAGGAGCGCCACGGGGGGCCAGAAATGTAATCGTGCAAAAATCCCAAGCAGGTCGACTTATGCTAACATTATTGTTAGCCGTCCAGGCCTGCGCTGTGGGCTTTGTCACGTGTACGTAAAGTGTCTCAGTATTTGGATAAGCGCTTCTAAACTAAATCTAGGGTTATTATCATGATTATTAGAAATAGAGTGGAAGGGTCACAGAGTCAACGGTTACCGTAAAGACAACAGCCTGGGACCACGTTCTCTTTGTCGACATACATAGGCAATATGATCGTTCAAAGTATTCAAGTGGTAAATGGGATCAATTCTGTTTCAGTTTTGCAAAAAAACACAAAATACAGCATGTAAGGAAATCCACCCATTAATGTTAATCATTAATCATTATCATAATTGATCGATCCATTGTGTTTATCTGTGGCTTTGCCGAAGGTAATTGCAAGTCACATTTCCAACTGAAATGATTGGCTTACTTTTAGTTACTGCGGGTTAGGGTTAGGGTAAGTTACTGCGGGTAAGGCTTAGGGTTAGTTACTGTGGGTTAGGGTTAGGGTTAGTTACTTCGGGTTAGGCTTAGGGTAAGTTACTGTGGGTGAGGCTAAGGGTAAGTTACTGCGCGTTAGGGTTAGTTACTCAGGATTTGAGTTAGGGTTAGTTACTCAGGGTTAGGGTTAGTTACTCAGAGTTAGTGCTAGTTACTCAGGGTTTTAGTTAGGGTTAGTTACACAGGGTTAGTTACTCAGGCTTAGGGTTGGTTACTCAGAGTTAGGTTTAGTTACTCAGGGTTTGAGTTAGGGTTAGTTACTCAGGGTGAGTCACTCAGGGTTAGGGTTAGTTACACAGGGTTAGTTGCTCAGGGTTAGGGTTAGTTACTCAGGGTTAGGGTTAGTTACTCAGAGTTAATCACTCAGGGTTAGGGTTAGTTAGTCTAGGTAGGGTCAGTTAGATTTAGCAGCCTCTAGTGGCTACATTGTAGCTGTAGCTCTACCCTGAGGGGTTCAAAGTGGACAAGAATAATACATAGAGAGAGAATATTTATAGAGAAACCATCCCTGGATGGATTGACCCAGGATGGTCGCGTTTTGTTCTTGAGAAGTCTTCAAGTTCAGGTATTTTTCATTGGGTTAATCGCGACACTCGGTGATGGGCTTCAATCCGACTCTCCTCTCCAGATCAACATGTTTCTGGAGGGGTTCCATGATGCCCTGCTGCTCTACGCCATCGCTCTGCATGAAGCCACGAGGAAGGGCTTCAGTAAGAAGGACGGCGCGCAGATCACCGCACACATGTGGAATCGCACCTTCGAAGGTAGACCAGCACCCCACTACAGAACCAGTTCAGCTAAACCCCAAACCATCACACGCTTACACAGCTACCAGCACCCCACTACAGGACCAGTTCAGCTAAACCCCAAACCATCACACGCTTACACAGCTACCAGCACCCCACTACAGGACCAGTTCAGCTAAACCCCAAACCACCAGCACTGGTCCGGTGAGGAGGTGGGCTGAGGAGGGGAGTGTAAGCCCTCGCTCCGAGGGTTCCTCTTTGCGCTCTCGATATACAACAACAATGTCCTCCTCCACAGGAAGGCTCATGAACAGGCTCACATTCTCTTGTTCAAATATTTTAAAATTGCAAAGAATTTTTGAACACAGGCTCCGAGATGAAATTACAATTCTTGGCATCGGCGGCCGACACAAACGCCGCCGTGTCAAACGCCTTTCCTGTTTTATTAGCTAAGCCGGAATTTCTGCACACTGCCGCTATGTTTAGCTTGGAGCTGGCTCACTCTGCTCCCCCCTCAGGCATCGCGGGCCCTGTCTCCATGGACGCCAACGGGGACCGGGAGCAGGACTTCAGCATCATGGCCATGACCCGGCCGGAGGAGGGCTCCTACGAGGTGAGGTCCCGACCCGCAGCAGCGCCCGCCGGAGACGGGGGTCCCTGTCTGACTGTGACCCCCTCTTCCTCCTCTTTCTCCACTTGCAGGTGGTCGCCAACTACTTTGCGATCAACGGGAGCTTCCAGGTTCTGCCGGCATTCAACACGGACCGTTTCACGCTGCGGGGTCGGCACAAGCCCCTCCCCCCGACACCCGAGAAATCATGTAAGGAACTGGACGGGTCTTAGCGTTTAACAGAGTACTGGTCTCTGCGGGACCGGGCCAGACCGGGTCTCTGGGGGACCGGGTCAGACCGGGTCTCTGGGGGACCGGGTCAGACCGGGTCTCTGGGGGACCGGGTCAGACCGGGTCTCTGGGGGACCGGGTCAGACCGGGTCTCTGGGGGACCGGGTCGGACCGGGTCTCTGGGGGACCGGGTCAGACCGGGTCTCTGGGGGACCGGGTCAGACCGGGTCTCTGGGGGACCGGGTCAGACCGGGTCTCTGGGGGACCGGGTCGGACCGGGTCTCTGGGGGACCGGGTCAGACCGGGTCTCTGGGGGACCGGGTCGGACCGGGTCTCTGGGGGACCGGGTCGGACCGGGTCTCTGGGGGACCGGGTCAGACCGGGTCTCTGGGGGACCGGGTCAGACCGGGTCTCTGGGGGACCGGGTCTGTGTGGTACCAGGTCTGTGTGGGACCAGCAGGGACCAGGTCACAGGGTTCTAATGGTTGTCCCCCCTCCCAGACGGTCTGGGGGTCTCGGCTCTGACAGGCATCATCGTGGGGGCTCTGCTGGGGACCGCCCTGCTGATGGCCTTCTACTTCTTCAGGTAAATCACCCGACCCTCTGATCCGTCCTTGGATTGGCTGCTTTACAGGAAGGACTACAGGATAAGCACTGATCTGTCGTCTGATTGGCTGCTTCACAGGAAGAACTACAGGGTCAGCATCGACCGGCGGACGCGGCTGGAGCAGTGTGACATCGGGAAGCACCGGCAGCTGAGAGAGGACTCCATCAGATCCCACTTCTCTGCTGCATAGACCCCCCTCCCCCCGGCCTCTCGCTCCCTTGCCCCTCCCGCTCTCCCAGTCCCTCCCATCTCCTCGCCCTCGCCCTCCCCCCCCCAGGGACCACTTGTTGGAATGTGACCAAAGACTTGAGAAGCCGCCCAGGAGAGATGCTATTTAAAGTAGATTTTATGTTTTGGTCTTTTGACTCGTCATAACTCAGGAAACGTCTGGGAGTCCCGGAGCCACTCTCTAGTAAAGCTACAGCACCGAGGCCACGCTGCACACATCCACAAGCCCCCACGCCTGGAACCATCGATGGGTGATGGAGGCTGAACACACTGTTAATCATGGGCCCCCACCCCCCCAACCAGAGAATAGAGCCCCGTCACAGGCCCTCTGGCCCTGCTAGTCCAGGAGGGGGCCTCTCAAACCATTCAATAACTAATATTCATTCTTAAAGGGAGCCTTTGCCTTTGTGTGCACAATTGAATGAGCTGAAGTAGGACCTTAGAGCAGACTAACAGAGCTATTCTACTTTGTATTTAATCCGATTTTTTGTATTTATGTTTTTTATTGACCCTAATGTGAAGACCAGATGAGTTCATAGTACTACATGTCTGAGCTCACAGTACTACAGTAGTATACTGTCTGAGCTCACAGTACTACAGTAGTATACTGTCTGAGCTCACAGTACCACAGTAGTATACTGTCTGAGCTCACAGTACTACAGTAGTATACTGTCTGAGCTCACAGTACTACAGTAGTATACTGTCTGAGCTCACAGTACTACAGTAGTATACTGCCTTGGCCGCTGAAGACAAATGTATTTTGATTGGTGTCTTCATTGTGCGTGTGCTCAGGAAGCCATCATCTGAGCACACGCACTTGGTTCACAAGCTATTGAACCCATAGTCGTCAGAAGTCTTGACCCATTAGAGCTCAACCAAATGAATCCCAACCAATCAAACACCACTGCCCAACGCTCTGCTTCCAGAGGCAGAGCTTCACTGAAACCTTAAGTTAAACCACCTCATGCCCTGATAGGATAGCGGCACTTCCACTGCTCTGAAACCAGGGGCCGGGGGGCCTGCCAGGGGCCCGGGGGGCCAAGGGGCCTGGGAGCCTGCCAGGGGCCTGGGTCCTAGCATAGCGCGTGCTAGCATTTAGCAGCGCTACGGGTGTGGAATGAGCTGGTGGTCATGGGGTTGGAGAGCGACCTGGAGCCCCCCAGTCCTTCTCCAGGCCTCCACCAGACCTCCTCCAAGCCTCCTCCAGGCCTTCTCCTCTTCCTCCAGGCTCCTCCAGGCCTCCTTTAAACCTCCTTCAGAACTCCTCCTCCAGGCCGTCTCCAGGCCGTCTCCAGGCCGTCTCCAGGCTGTCTCCAGGCTCCTCCTCCTCCTCCTCCTCACTGCTGTCTGAGGCCGTCTGAACAGACCTTAGGAATCATTTCATTACTAATATGTCCTTTGTTGGGGATGGTCAAGCCAAGCTGCCACGGCTAACTGTGTAGCTATGGTAACTTTGTGTAACTTCAGGTAACTATGGTAACATTGTGGAACTTTTACGAGGATGGTCAAAGGTCACACAACATGTATTGCATTCACTTTCTTTCACACTAATTAAAACCTTCTTTAAACGGAGTCATATACTAGAAGGAAAAAGGTCATACTGGAGCCGGAGGAACAGAACGGGACTGAACTGTTGATATAGTAATTACTATGTGTAAATCAGAGTTATATTTATGTATTACAGTACATAATGGAAACACAAGACAAGAGTCACTTATTTTGTACATATTTAAGCACGTAACATAGCAGGATTATTAAGTATTTGTTACTTGTTTCTCTTTGTAGATTACTTCTTAAAGCCTGCTTTTTTCTTTCTCAGTTACATACTCCACTTGTTAGATCATATGTTCTTGTTTTTGGTTGCTGATTGGCTGCTGTCAAGGTGAAGTAACAATAAAGCTTCTGAGAGGTGACTCACGACGGTGACTGTGTCCTTAATGCTGCGTTTACAACCGCTGGGAACTGTGGGAGAAACAGAGAAGCCCTCTGACCCCAGAGTAGATACAATACACACCAGAACCAAGACAAAGATGCTATTTTTGGAGCCCATTATTTATCGTGTAAGTTATGTATGTTTTGTATAGTTATGGGTCAATGCTTATCTACCCCGTATATAAAATATATCTTTCTTAAAAATAATGCATACACACACATGCTCTCGCTCACACTCTCATGAGTTTAATAATCTATGGCCACGAAGTTAACCGCTGCTCCTGGTGTATATATATAGATTAAAATATATATATTTACATTTATGTATGCATAAATAAATGTAAAGATATATATACATGGAAACAGGGTTTATTTGAAAGGGACAATGCACAATATATAATTGAGCCACATTCTAACAACAAGGCTAATTTGCATCTGTTGTCCCTAGAGACATTATATATATATATATATATATATATATATATATATGTATGTATATATATATATATATTATATATACACATATATATATATATATATATATATATATATTCATATATATATATATATATATATATATATACATATATATATATATATATGTATATATATATACATATATAATGTCTCCACTCTGTGTCCCCTCTGAGGCTCTGATCTCCTGCAGCAGACGTTGGTTTCTACTACAGCTCAACCCTTCCTTAGTGTCCCCCCAGCCTCATGAAGGACTGATTAGGGTGAGGGGGGCCTTCTTAGGTCATCCAGACGTGGTGTGTGTGGGCCAGGGACCCTGAGACATGACCCTCCCCTGTGAGGAACACCTGGTGAGGTGGCCAGTAGACGGTGTACCTCCAGGGCGGACGCACACCGTCCCTGGTCGGGGGCCAGCAGCTCAGTCTGCCCCAGGGACACTTTCTCTCCATTCCCCCCCCCCCCCCGTAGAACCGTTCTTTGTAGACCCTGTCTGCTCCCCCCGGGCTGAGAGCCCACCTCGGTTCCGGATGGTTCTTTGGAGAGCAGGGAGCTCCCTTCAGACACATCCGAACGCGTCGAACCGAGTTCACTCAGACCCCCATGTGGCCGCCTTCTGGATACCAGGGTTCTATGTTGACTAAGTCCTATGGTGCTTTCTTATGGTGCTGGTCTTATGGTGCTGTCTTATGGTGCTGTCTTATGGTGCTGTCTTATGGTGCTGTCTTATGGTGCTGTCTTATGGTGCTGTCTTATCGGTGCTGTCTTATGGTGCTGTCTTATGGTGCTGTCTTATGGTGCTGTCTTATGGTGCTGTCTTATGGTGCTGTCTTATGGTGCTGTCTTATGGTGCTGTCTTATGGTGCTGTCTTATGGGTGCTGGTCTTATGGTGCTGTCTTATGGTGCTGTCTTACGGTGCTGTCTTATGGTGCTGTCTTATGGGTGCTGTCTTATGGTGCTGTCTTATGGTGCTGTCTTATGGTGCTGTCTTATGGTGCTGTCTTATGGGTGCTGGTCTTATGGTGCTGTTCTTATGGTGCTGTCTTACGGTGCTGTCTTATGGTGCTTGTCTTATGGGTGCTGTCTTATGGTGCTGTCTTAATGGTGCTGTTCTTATGGTGCTGTCTTATGGTGCTGTCTTATTGGGTGCTGGTCTTATGGTGCTGTCTTATGGTGCTGTCTTACGGTGCTGTTCTTATGGTGCTGTCTTTATGGGTGCTGTCTTATGGTGCTGTCTTATGGTGCTGTCTTAGGGTGCTGTCTTATGGTGCTGTCTTATGGGGCTGTCTTATGGTGCTGTCTTATGGTGCTGTCTTATGGTGCTGTCTTATGGGTGCTGGTCTTATGGTGCTGTCTTATGGTGCTGTCTTATGGGTGCTGTCTTATGGTGCTGTCTTATGGGTGCTGTCTTATGGTGCTGTCTTATGGTGCTGTCTTATGGTGCTGTCTTATGGGTGCTGTCTTATGGTGCTGTCTTATGGTGCTGTCTTATGGTGCTGTCTTATGGTGCTGTCTTATGGGTGCTGTCTTATGGGTGCTGTCTTATGGTGCTGTCTTATGGTGCTGTCTTATGGTGCTGTCTTATGGTGCTGTCTTATGGTGCTGTCTTATGGTGCTGTCTTATGGTGCTGGTCTTATGGGTGCTGTCTTATGGTGCTGTCTTATGGTGCTGTCTTATGGTGCTGTCTTATGGTGCTGTCTTATGGTGCTGTCTTATGGTGCTGTCTTATGGTGCTGTCTTACGGTGCTGTCTTACGGTGCTGTCTTACGGTGCTGTCTTATGGTGCTGTCTTATGGTGCTGTCTTATGGGTGCTGTCTTATCGGTGCTGTCTTATGGTGCTGTCTTATGGTGCTGTCTTACGGTGCTGTCTTACGGTGCTGTCTTATGGTGCTGTCTTATGGGTGCTGTCTTATGGGTGCTGTCTTATGGGTGCTGGTCTTATGGTGCTGTCTTATGGGTGCTGTCTTATGGGAGCTGTCTTATGGGTGCTGTCTTATGGGTGCTGTCTTATGGCGCTGTCTTATGCACCCATGGGTGCTGTCTTATGGTGCTGTCTTATGGGTGCTGTCTTATGGGTGCTGGTCTTATGGTGCTGTCTTATGGGTGCTGTCTTATGGGTGCTGTCTTATGGGTGCTGGTCTTATGGTGCTGTCTTATGGGTGCTGTCTTATGGTGCTGTCTTATGGTGCTGGCTTATGGGTGCTGTCTTATGGGTGGGGTCTTATGGGTGCTGTCTTATGGTGTTGTCTTATGGGTGCTGTCTTATGGGTGCTGTCTTATGGGTGCTGTCTTATGGTGCTGTCTTATGGTGCTGTCTTATGGGTGCTGTCTTATGGGTGCTGTCTTATGGGTGCTGTCTTATGGGTGCTGTCCTATGGTGCTGTCTTATGGTGCTGTCTTATGGTGCTGTCTTATGGTGCTGTCTTATGGGTGCTGTCCTTATGGTGCTGTCTTATGGGTGCTGTATTATGGGTGTGCTGGGTCTTATGGGTGCTGTCTTATGGTGTGCTGTCTTATGGTGCTGTCTTATGGTGCTGTCTTATGGGTGCTGTCTTATGGGTGCTGTCTTATGGGTGCTGTCTTATGGGTGCTGGTCTTATGGTGCTGTCTTATGGTGTTGTCTTATGATGCTGTCTTATGGTGCTGTCTTATGGTGCTGTCTTATGGGTGCTGTCTTATGGGTGCTGTCTTATGGTGCTGTCTTATGGTGCTGTCTTATGGGTGCTGTCTTATGAGTGCTGTCTTATGGGTGCTGTCTTATGGTGCTGTCTTTTGGTGCTGTCTTATGGGTGCTGTCTTATGAGTGGGGTCTTATGGGTGCTGTCTTATGGGTGCTGTCTTTTGTTGCTGTCTTATGGGCGCTGTCTTATGGGTGCTGTCTTATGGGTGGGGTCTTATGGGTGCTGTCTTATGGGTGCTGTCTTATGGGTGCTATCCTGTGGGTGCTGTCTTATGGGTGCTATCCTATGGGTGCTATCCTATGGGTGCTATTCTATGGGTGCTATCTTATGGGTGCTGCAGACGTGTGTCTACGGCTCTCTGACGAGGCCTGACCTTAATACGGCCCATTAGTGTGAGTTGGAGCTGCGTTAGCATGGCATGCTATCTGATGGGACACTGTGTCCCAGAAGGACACAGTGTCCCTCCGGTGGTCCTACCATGATGGTAATCATGTCAACTCTTCTTCGCTGCTCCTTTGATATGCATTGTGTTCGTGTTGGCCCCCCCAAGCAGTCATTAAGCCCCCGGTTCCCCATCCACAGATCTCACGATATTCCTCCCAACGGAAAGCTGAAATTGCTAATGACTCCGGAAGTTTCCCAAACAAACTGCATGTGTCCTGGTCCAGAGGATGATTGCTCGAACTCGCTGGAGAACAATGCTGATTGGTTTGAACTCGCTGGAGAACAATGCTGATTGGTTTGAACTCGCTGGAGAACAATGCTGATTGGTTTGAACTCGCTGGAGAACAATGCTGATTGGTTTGAACTTGCTGTAGAACAATGCCGATTGGTTTGAGGCCCGAGCTGCACTGCAATGTGTTGAAGGGCAACTGTTTGTTTGTTCAGCCAAACCGATTCTCCCCGTGGAAGGTTCCTGAGTGTTTCAGACCCTAACCCTTTTACCATCGCACCATTTCCTCATTCAGGAGTTTATTCCATGGATCTAAAATAGATTGATTCTTCTCTAGATACAAAAAAGACAAAGACCGTGGATAATTTGAAGTATGCAGACATAATATCCATGCAACACCTGGATGAACATCAGGTGTTCATGTAGAAATCATGTTCATGTAC
Source organism: Melanogrammus aeglefinus (assembly GCA_900291075.1). Taxonomy (NCBI): domain Eukaryota; kingdom Metazoa; phylum Chordata; class Actinopteri; order Gadiformes; family Gadidae; genus Melanogrammus; species Melanogrammus aeglefinus. The sequence continues at coordinate 56,950 of OLKM01002075.1, read as the reverse complement.
AAATTGGATGAATGATGTTTCAACATGAAGGAGACAGTTCCCCCAGGACCCTGACTTAATCTCAGCTCCTGCTCTAGAGCCAACTGCTGCGGTGTCTGGTGTCTTTGACAAGTGTTTTTGATGTGTCTGGTGTAGAGGCTTCTCTGACCCCTTTGTGCTTTCTGTTTGCTTCTGTAGGCCTCATGAAGGCCTCATGGAGCTGGAGGTCTTCATCACAACGTGTTACAGCTGCAGGTCTTCATCACAACATCACAACACAACATGGGTCGGCTTAGCTCAGGAGGTAGAGCAGTTGTCTTGTAACCGAAAGGTTGCTAGTTTGATCTCCAGCTCCTCCTAGTTGAGTGTTGATGTGTCAGACACTTAACCCTAACTGCTCCTGACGAGCTGGCTGTCGCCATGCATGGTTGACTCTGCCGTCTCTTGGTGTGTATTAACCGATGTAAGTCGCTTTGGAAAAAAGTGTCTGCCAAATGCTCTAATTGTAATTGTGACCAGTTGGAGGTCTTCATCACAACAAGTGACCAGCTGAAGGTTGGACCAGGCTGCTGATATGAGGTGAGGGTCCAGGGGCATCCAGCTCCACAGTTTTCTCCACTGTGAGTCTGAAGGGATGCCCAGAGGAGCGACTGCAGACTGTATGTGACTGATTAGCATAGCGGCTGGGCTGCGTTTCCAGCCATGCTGAATTAGTTTCCTCACGAGAGGAATGTTCTGAAACATGGCATGAGAGACCTCTGTGATCTGAGCACCGAAGGCTGAGCTCCCTGTTCGTGTCTGCAGGGCGGGGCTGCAGAATGTCCCAGCCCAGAGCCACGGGCTGCGGTGGGCCGCTGCTTCCCTCTGATCATGGAGTGCTCGCTGCAGACAGGGAAGGCGGATAACGTGTGACTTTAAACTCTGTTATTAAACATAAATCTAGCGGCACTAAGGGCTGAGGAATGCCTCTGATCCACTTTACAGCCGCGGAGAGAGCGCTCCCTGGGCCAGGCCTGGAAGCCCTACCTGCTCCCCATCCACAGCCGTTTATTGGCCGCTTCTTGCCGAGCAGCAGGAGAGCGAGGGCTCGGGTCTGGGGGGACGATCTCACACGACATCCCGGCTCGCCGGCGGAGCGGAGCCGGCGGGATTTATGCTCTCCTCCGCCGCTTCAAACAGCAGCGTGTCACGCTGACAGCGCAGCCCGGCCCAGACGTCCATCTTGTTTCTCGGGGTTCAGTAAGCCGTGAGGACATACAGGAGACAGCCAGCTGTGCTAATGTTAGCCTCCAGGTTACAGAATCTCTCTCTCTCTCTCTCTCTCTCTCTCTCTCTCTCTCTCTCTCTCTCTCTCTCTCTCTCTCTCTCTCTCTCTCTCTCTCTCTCTCTCTCTCTCTCTCTCTCTCTCTCGATCGAACAAAAGGTTTCCAAAATATGCAGATCCACATGCTTGCCATGCTTTCATGTCCGTTCCGTGTCACCGCTAAATGGTTCCTTCTGAAAAGTAAACTGTTCAAAGAATCTCAGAATGTCATCTGATTATGTCCAGGAGTGCCTCTGGTACCCGGAACAGAGGGCCCTGCTTGAGTGAAAGGTTCTCTAGATTATAGTGCTGGAGGTTCTCTAGAGTATAGTACTGGAGGTTCTCTAGATTATAGTGCTGGAGGTTCTCTAGAGTATAGTACTGGAGGTTCTCTAGATTATAGTGCTGGAGGTTCTCTAGAGTATAGTACTGGAGGTTCTCTAGATTATAGTGCTGGAGGTTCTCTAGAGTATAGTACTGGAGGTTCTCTAGATTATAGTGCTGGAGGTTCTCTAGAGTATAGCGCTGGAGGTTCTCTAGAGTATAGCGCTGGATAAAAAGGTTCTCTAGAGTATAGTAATGGAGGTTCTCTAGAGTAAAGTACTGGAGGTTCTCTAGAGTATAGTACTGGAGGTTTTCTAGAGTATAGTGCTCGAGGTTCTCTAGAGTATAGTACTGGAGGTTCTCTAGAGTATAGTGCTCGAGGTTTTCTAGAGTATAGTGCTCGAGGTTCTCTAGAGAATAGTACTGGAGGTTCTCCAGAGTATAGTGCTGGAGGTTCTCTAGAGTAAAGCTAAGTATACTGCTGCTGTCCTTGTAAACGCTGAGGTGGATATATGTGCTACCCCCTCCTTGCAACCAGGGAATGCCACCAGTCTGTCCTCATCCTATTCAGACAGTGAACACAGAAGCACACAGATCCATCCTCACCACCCTGAACATCCTCCACGTCGCTGCGGTTTCAGGATTTTCCTTGACGACACAAATTAATGGTGATGTTATGGAAAGCTTCAAAAGTTTAAAGCCAAACTTATTCCTTGTGTGAGAGGATTATGTAGAGGTGGAGGTGGAGGTGAGGAGGGAGGAGGTGGAAGTGAAGGTGGAGGTGGAGGAGGAGGAGGAGGAGTAGGGAGGAGGAGGAGGAGGAGAGGTGGAAGTGAAGGTGGAGGTGGAGGTGGAGGAGGAGGTGGAGGTGGAGGAGGAGGTGGAGGGGGAGGTGGAGGTGGAGCGTTGAAACAAGGCAGTAGTCTTAGATGGAGGTGGTGGTGGAGGTGAAGGTGGATGAGGAGGCTGAGGAGGAGAAGGAGCTGGAGGAGGAGGAGCTGGAGGGGGTGGTGGAGGTGAGGTGGAGGAGGAGGTGGAGGTGGAGGGGAAGGAGGAGGTGGAGATGGAGGAGAAGGCTGAGAAGGAGGAGGTGGAGGTGGAGGTGGAGGTGGAGGTGGAGGTGGAGGTGGAGGTGGATTGCTGAAACAAGGCAATAGTCTGAAGTAAGCGCTGAGACAAAGTGACGTTGGGGAGGAATGTGCATTCTGACATGCCTTCCCGCTCCCATTAAGATATCCGGGCTATTCAACGCATTATTCCGTCTCCAGTCCGGCAGGTGCATTCTTCCAGGGGAGCCTTTCTTGTCCTGCGGCCAGATGTTTCCTGCCTTTTCATCGAAGTATGCACGCGAGCAGCCAACCCAGCGGATCAAGTGGAATCTTGGAATTCAGGGCATACGCGCAAAGCCGGCAGACAACCACAGACGGATGTTTGTAACTCTATCTGCGTCTGGCAGCAGCTCTGTTTGGCCCGGTCTCTGAGCCGCTTAGCCTCTGAGCCTCTGGGCCAGTGGACCCACAGGTCTCCACTCCTGGGCTAGAGGATCAGTGGACGTGTTGTTAGATTGAACAAAGGGTTCGAAATGACATCTAGTCTATTAAAAGCAAAACAATCTAGTGGTTTGCCATGACCTTTGGTTTATTAGGATATTTGATGAAAAATCACTCAGACCCAAAGAGGGTTAAAGGTTAAACAGGCGAGCTGAATAATCCTGGGTGTTAACATGGGTCCATGCTCAATGACAAAGAGGCAGTCTGATCAAATCAACCCTAATCCTAACACCTCACTCTTATCCTAACACCTCACTCTAATCCTAACGCCTCACTCTAATCCTAACACCTCACTCTAATCCTAACACCTCACTCTAATCCTAACGCCTCACTCTAATCCTAACGCCTCACTCTAATCCTAACGCCTCACTCTAATCCTAACACCTCACTCTAATCCTAACGCCTCACTCTAATCCTAACACCTCACTCTAATCCTAACGCCTCACTCTAATCCTAACACCTCACTCTAATCCTAACACCTCACTCTAATCCTAACGCCTCACTCTAATCCTAACACCTCACTCTAATTCTAACGCCTCACTCTAATCCTAACGCCTCACTCTAATCCTAACGCCTCACTCTAATCCTAACGCCTCACTCTAAACCTAACGCCTTACCCTGACCTGTATTACCTTCTGGTCAACATGGAGGAATGAATTAATCATTCCTGCTGGTCCTTCAACTGGAAAGCAACGCTTCTAATCCTAACACCTCACTCTAATCCTAACACCTCACTCTAATCCTAACGCCTTACCCTAATCCTAACACCTCACTCTAATCCTAACACCTCACTCTAAACCTAACGCCTTACCCTGACCTGTATTACCTTCTGGTCAACATGGAGGAATGAATTAATCATTCCTGCTGGTCCTTCAACTGGAAAGGAAGCTTCTAACCTCCATTCAATCTTTATCAATGGTTACGATTTAAGGCCTAGAGTCAATATTTAGGCTGAGATGTTAGTAGTTAGTAGAGAGCAGTATCTGGCAATATCTACTGGGGTTTTAGTTAATATTAGTATCTGGCAATATGTAGGCCTACTGTAGTATTGTAATATGTGCTATAGTATATAATGTAAGGTGTACTGTAATGTACTGTAATGTGTACTATAATATGTACTGTAGTATGTCCTGAAATGTACTGTAATGTGTACTATAATATGTACTATCATATGTTCTGTAATGTGTACTACAATATGTATTGTAGTATGTCCTGAAATGTACTTTAATGTGTACTATAATATGTACTATCATATGTTCTGTAATGTGTACTATAATATGTACTGTAGTATGTACTCTGAACTGTAATGTAATGAAAAGTGTACTGTAAGATGTACTATACTAAGTACTTCAGTATGTACTGTGTTGTACTGTATGCTACACTCTCTACTGTAGAGGTCTGGCTGTGGAACAAGGCCAGCAGTGGAGGAATGTGATGAAACAGAAGCATCTTGAAGGCATCAGAGCCCCCTGTGTGGTCTGGAGCCGCCTTGTCGACTGGTTCCCAGTCTGCGCTCCGAGCGTCTCCCACCATGTACCCCAAGACCAGTCTGCGCTCCGAGCGTCTCCCACCATGTACCCCAAGACCAGTCTGCGCTCCGAGCGTCTCCCACCATGTACCCCAAGACCAGTCTGCGCTCCGAGCGTCTCCCACCATGTACCCCAAGACCAGTCTGCGCTCCGAGCGTCTCCCACCATGTACCCCAAGACCAGTCTGCGCTCCGAGCGTCTCCCACCATGTACCCCAAGACCAGTCTGCGCTCCGAGCGTCTCCCACCATGTACCCCAAGACCAGTCTGCGCTCCGAGCGTCTCCCACCATGTACCCCAAGACCAGCCCTGGAAATGGCGGGAATGTGGAAGTCGATACGCAAAATATTTGTTCCAGGCCCACTGTGCAATTGCAGCGATTAGTTTGGAATAAGAACATATGTCATCAGCAGAGATATTCGTGGCATGCTGCAACAGGGCAGCCATGACACCCCTCACCAAACACACCCAGCGTATCATGATGTTCATTGAAGAACGGAGCTGGAAGGAGACCAAGGAGACTGAAGCCGACGTCTGCACCACCACAGATAGACCCTCATCACTCTCCTGCTCCCCCGACCCCCTCACTATGGCTGTAAAACCTCCTCACCTCCTCAGAACACCTCCTCACCTCCTCAGAACACCTCCTCATCTCCTCACACAACACCTCCTCACCTCCTCAGAACACCTCCTCAGAACACCTCCTCAGAACACCTCCTCACCTCCTCAGAGCACCTCCTCACCTCCTCAGAACACCTCCTCACCCACTCAGAGCACCTCCTCACCTCCTCAGAACACCTCCTCACCTCCTCAGAACACCTCCTCACCTCCTCAGAACACCTCCTCACCTCCTCAGAGCACCTCCTCACCTCCTCAGAACACCTCCTCACCTCCTCAGAACACCTCCTCACCTTCTCAGAACACCTCCCCATCTCCTCACAGAACACCTCCTCATCTCCTCAGAACACCTCCTCATCTTCTCAGAACACCTCCTCACCTCCTCACACAACACCTCCTCACCTCCTCAGAACACCTCCTCATCTCCTCACACAACACCTCCTCATCTCCTCAGAACACCTCCTCACCTCCTCAAAACACCTCCTCACCTCCTCAGAACACCTCCTCAACTCCTCAGAACACCTCCTCATCTCCTCAGAACACCTCCTCACCTCCTCAGAACACCTCCTCACCTCCTCACACAACACCTCCTCACTTCCTCAGAGCACCTCCTCATCTCCTCAGAACACCTCCTCATCTCCTCAGAACACCTCCTCACAGAACACCTCCTCAACTCCTCAGAACACCTCCTCATCTCCTCAGAACACCTCCTCATCTCCTCAGAACACCTCCTCACCTCCTCAGAACAACTCCTCACCTCCTCAGAACACCTCCTCATCTCCTCACACAACACCTCCTCACCTCCTCAGAACACCTCCTCAGAACACCTCCTCATCTCCTCAAAACACCTCCTCACCTCCTCAGAACACCTCCTCACCTCCTCAGAACACCTCCTCACAGAACACCTCCTCACCTCCTCAGAACACCTCCTCATCTCCTCACAGAACACCTCCTCACCTCCGCAGAACACCTCCTCACCTCCTCAAGAACACCTCCTCACCTCCATCTCCTCCACCATCCTAAACACCTCCTCACCTCCTTACAGAACACCTCCTCACAGAACACCTCCTCACCTCCTCAGAACACCTCCTCACCTCCTCACAGAACACCTCCTCACCTCCTCAGAACACCTCCTCACCTCTTCACAGAACACCTCCTCATCTCCTCACAGAACACCTCCTCATCTCCTCACACAACACCTCCTCACCTCCTCAGAACACCTCCTCATCTCCTCACAGAACACCTCCTCACCTCCTCAGAACACCTCCTCACCTCCTCAGAACACCTCCTCACCTCCTCAGAACACCTCCTCACCTCCTCAAGAACACCTCCTCATCTCCTCAGAACACCTCCTCACCTCCTCAGAACACCTCCTCACCTCCTCAGAACACCTCCTCACAGAACACCTCCTCAGAACACCCCCTCATCTCCTCAGAACACCTCCTCACCTCCTTACAGAACACCTCCTCACCTCCTCAGAACACCTCCTCACCTCCTCACAGAACACCTCCTCATCTCCTCACAGAACACCTCCTCAACTCCTCACACAACACCTCCTCACCTCCTCAGAACACCTCCTCACCTCCTCCACAACACCTCCTCATCTCCTCAGAACACCTCCTCACCTCCTCAGAACACCTCCTCACCTCCTCAGAACACCTCCTCATCTCCTAAGAGCACCTCCTCATCTCCTAAGAACACCTCCTCACCTCCTCAGAACACCTCCTCATCTCCTCCAGGTCTCATCAGAGGGAGGTGTTCAGCGTTTACAACAGCAACAACCAGAACCTCCTTCCTAGACGGACTTGGACCGCGAGCACCGTGTTGTTTCAGTCTGAACCTGGCAACGTTTGAAATTCCTTATTGGAGTGATGTGTTGCATCATGGGTCTACTAGGTGCTTCAGACGTTTCCCAGATGGCTGACTGTATCTGCTCCCCTCTTAGCCCTCCTCCACCCCTCAGATCCATCTGTGACCCAGCGTTCATCAGGGCTCATTATTCACCCTGAGCTCCCTCCGAGGAGGCGTCCTGAGCCTCTACTTCAATGGACGAGGAAACCTTGCTCTCCAATCTAATCAGCTGCTCCCTGGCACGGCCTCCGTATGAGTCACTCTTTATTGGGGTGGTGTTAACGGACCATTCAGCTCCAGCCCCCCAAACGGGGACAAGAACATGTTCCTGCTCCCAGCCGAGAGCAGAGAACCACCGTCTGTCGGTTCCAGACTCCCTGAAACATGCAAACTGAGACTATTAGACTCAAGGGAAGAAATCAAAGTATGCCTCAACGTAAAATATTGATATTGAAAAATAAACACATGATCAGATGGAGGCCTGCGGTTAGTTCTGGTCACCGTCTTCAGTGAGAAAGCAGCTCAATTGTAAATGTACGGTTTGATACTGTAACCATGGTGATGGTGCTGTTTCAGGGGAAACATCTTGATACTGTATCCATGGTGATGGTGCTGTTTCAGGTGAAACACCTTGATACTGTAACCATGGGGATGGTGCTGTTTCAGGTGAAACACCTTGATACTGTAACCATGGTGATGGTGCTGTTTCAGGTGAAACACCTTGATACTGTAACCATGGGGATGGTGCTGTTTCAGGTGAAACACCTTGATACTGTAACCATGGGGATGGTGCTGTTTCAGGTGAAACACCGTGATACTGTAACCAGGGTGATGGTGCTGTTTCAGGTGAAACACTGTGATACTGTAACCATGGTGATGGTGCTGTTTCAGGTGAAACACCGTGATACTGTAACCATGGTGATGGTGCTGTTTCAGGTAAAACACTGTGATACTGTAACCATGGTGATGGTGCTGTTTCAGGTAAAACACCTTGATACTGTAACCATGGTGATGGTGCTGTTTCAGGTAAAACACTGTGAGGCTGTAACCATGGTGATGGTGCTGTTTCAGGTGAAACACTGTGATACTGTAACCATGGGGATGGTGCTGTTTCAGGTGAAACACCTTGATACTGTAACCATGGGTGATTGGTGCTGTTTCAGGTGAAACACCTTGATACTGTAACCATGGGTGATGGTGCTGTTTCAGGTGAAACACCTTGATACTGTAACCAGGGTGATGGTGCTGTTTCAGGTGAAACACCTTGATACTGTAACCAGGGTGATGGTGCTGTTTCAGGTGAAACACTGTGATACTGTAACTATGGGGATGATGCTGTTTCAGGTGAAACACCTTGATACAGTAACCAGGGTGATGGTGCTGTTTCAGGTGAAACACCTTGATACTGTAACCATGGGGATGGTGCTGTTTCAGGTGAAACACTGTGATACTGTAACCATGGGTGATGGTGCTGTTTCAGGTGAAACACCTTGATACTGTAACCATGGTGATGGTGCTGTTTCAGGTGAAACACCTTGATACTGTAACCATGGGGATGGTGCTGTTTCAGGTGAAACACTGTGATACTGTAACCATGGGGATGGTGCTGTTTCAGGTGAAACACCTTGATACTGTAACCATGGTGATGGTGCTGTTTCAGGTGAAACACCTGTGATACTGTAACCATGGTGATGGTGCTGTTTCAGGTGAAACACTGTGATACTGTAACCATGGTGATGGTGCTGTTTCAGGTGAAACACTGTGATACTGTAACCATGGTGATGGTACTGTTTCAGGTGAAACACCTTGATACAGTAACTCTGGTCGTTATATGGTGACCATATAACGACCATATGGTGACTATGGCTAACACTATGATACTGTTACTTTGGCAGTCAGGCTGCTACAGTTATGCCCTTTCAATGGTGGTACTGTAACTGCAGTAACCTTGGTGAATATGGTAACTACAGAAATACTGTTTATATTGTGATAAGGTTACTACAGGGGATACAGTAACCATAGTGATCCATTCCAACCTGATAATCTGTTGTTAGCGTAACTCAATACCAATGTGTATGTTGGCAGTGAGTAAGCTAGGTAACTAGCCCAGTCTTTTAACCCGTGGTACCTGTACGTGTATGTGTGGTTGTAGCATTATGTAGTTGTCATAATGTGTGTAGTTGCAGTAGTGTGTGTAGTTCTTGTAATGTGTGTAGTTGCAGTAGTGTGTGTAGTTCTTGTAATGTGTGTAGTTGCAGTAGTGTGTGTAGTTCTTGTAATGTGTGTAGTTGCAGTAGTGTGTGTCCACCGCTGCTCTGTGTTCCCATGCTGGGCAGGGCGTCACGGCAACGGCTCACCAAGGAGGGAGATGTTTACGGGGCTAATCTAGCATGGGGGAGCTCATTTCCCTTCACTTAACCTCCCACTGACAGAAGGCTGCAAAGGAAACAACCAGCGCTTATCTGCCCTCTACTTCCTGTCCATGACCCGGCAAACAGGCCAACATCTGTCTGTCAACGTCTGTCTGTCAACATCTGTCCGTCAATACTAGTCTAACAATATGTCTGTCAACATCTGTCCGTCAATATCTGCCCTACTGTCAACCTACAGAGCATGAGACCGATCAGCAGGAAACTCTCTCCTCAGTGTCTCCTCAGTGTCTCCTCAGTGTCTCCTCAGTGTCCCCTCAGTGTCTCCTCACTGTCTCCTTACTGTCTCCTCAGTGTCCCCTCAGTGTCTCCTCAGTGTCTCCTCAGTGTCTCCTCGGTGTCTCCTCAGTGTCTCCTCAGTGTCTCCTCAGTGTTTCCTCAGTGTCTTCTCAGTGTCTCCTCAGTGTCTCCTCTCTCCTCAGTGTCTCCTCAGTATCTCCTCAGTGTCTCCTCAGTGTCTCCGCTCTCCTCACTGTCTCCTCAGTGTCTCCTCAGTGTCTCCTCAGTGTCTCCTCAGTGTCTCCTCAGTGTCTCCTCTCTCCTCACTGTCTCCTCTCTCCTCAGTGTCTCCTCAGTGTCTCCTCAGTGTCTCCTCAGTGTCTCCTCAGTGCCTCCTCAAGTGTCTCCTCAGTGTCTCCTCTCTCCTCACTGTCTCCTCTCTCCTCAGGGTCTCAGGTGAAAGGTCAAAGGTTGTAATCACTTGCTGAAGGAAGTGAGGGCGGAGAGGAAGTGATGTTGTGTTCTCATGAGGAGCAGGAAGTAAACATTCTGTGAGCAGCGGCGCCCGGAACAGTTCCCATAACAGAGGACAGTCTGACGGTGAACACATGAGACTCACTCTGCACCCCCAGGACAGACGGACCTTATGCACACATGACCCAGGACAGACAGACCTTATGAACACATTACCCAGGACAGACGGACATTATGACACATCCATAACAGAGGACAGTCTGACGGTGAACACATGAGACTCACTCTGCACCCCCAGGACAGACGGACCTTATGCACACATGACCCAGGACAGACAGACCTTATGAACACATGACCCAGGACAGACGGACCTTATGAACACATGACCCAGGACAGACGGACCTTATGAACACATGACCCAGGACAGACGGACCTTATGAAACACATGACCCAGGACAGAACGGACCTTATGAACACATTGACCCAGGACAGACGGACCTTATGAAACACATGACCCCAGGACAGACGGACCTTATGAACACATGACCCAGGACAGACGGACCTTATGACCACATGACCCAGGACAGACGGACCTTATGAACACATGACCCAGGACAGACGGACCTTATGAACACATTGACCCAGGACAGACGGACCTTTATGAACAAATGACCCCAGACAGACAGCAGACCTTATGACACATGACCCAGGACAGACGGACCTTATGACCACATGACCCAGGACAGACGGACCTTATGAACACATGACCCAGGACAGACGGACCTTATGAACACATGACCCAGGACAGACGGACCTTATGAACACATGACCCAGGACAGATGGACCTTATGAACACATGACCCAGGACAGACGGACCTTATGAACACATGACCCAGGACAGACGGACCTTATGAACACATGACCCCAGGACAGACGGACCTTATGAACACATGACCCAGGACAGACGGACCTTATGAACACATGACCCAGGACAGACGGACCTTATGAACACATGACCCAGGACAGACGGACCTTATGAACACATGACCCCAGGACAGACGGACCTTATGAACACATGACCCCAGGACAGACGGACCTTATGAACACATGAGGGTGTTTCTATACCAACACGCTCTATGCAGACGCGTACAGAGATATATCTGGATATTCAAACTGAACCAGGTTCTCTCTCCATGCGTGTGTCTCTGCTGGTTGGAGTGGGAGCGGTCATGTGACTCGCCCCCACACACATGGCCCGTTACCACGGTTACTGCGCCTGCATGCCTCCTCGCTCGACATCTAGGAGTGTTTCTTTGACAACAGCAGCGGTCACACACACACCCTACACACTAACCACACACACACCCTACACACTAACCACACACACACCCTACACACTAACCACACACACACCTACTACACACTAACCACACCACACACCCTACACACTAACCACACACACACCCTACACACTAACCACACACACACTACACACTAACCACACACACACCCTACACAACTAACCACACACACACCCTACACACTAACCACACACAACACACCCACACACACTAACCACACACACACCCTACACACTAACCACACACACACACTACACACTAACCACACACACCACCCTACACACTAACCACACACACACACACCCTACACACTAACCACACACACACCCTACACACTAACCACACACACACCCTACACACTAACCACACACACACCCTACACACTAACCACACACACACCCTACACACTAACCACACACACACACCCTACACACTAACCACACACACACCCTACACACTAACCACACACACACACCCTACACACTAACCACACACACACCCTACACACTAACCACACACACACTACACACTAACCACACACACACTACACACTAACCACACACACACCCTACACACTAACCACACACACACCCTACACACTAACCACACACACACTACACACTAACCACACACACACCCTACACACTAACCACACACACACCATAGACACTAACCACACACACACTACACACTAACCACACACACACTACACACTAACCACACACACACCCTACACACTAACCACACACACACCCTACACACTAACCACACACACACCCTACACACTAACCACACACACACCCTACACACTAACCACACACACACTACACACTAACCAACCTCGCTCCACCCTCATGACCTCTCTCAGTGTGAGGAGGCTTGCGGAGGAGCAGGAGGTCCGATCCACCTCAACCGTCAAGCAAGGCATCATCACTGCCCGATATATATTATATGTTATCATATTATCATATATGAACATGTATTAGTATTCAGTCTGAGAAGAGCAGCGCCTCTCAGTACTGCCTCCACTTTCTCCTCTGGCTCCTCACTGCCTCCACTGCCTCCTCTGTCTCCTCACTGCCTCCTCTGTCTCCTCACTGCCTCCACTGTCTCCTCACTGCCTTCACTGTCTCCTCACTGCCTCCACTGCCTCCTCTGTCTCCTCACTGCCTCCTCTGTCTCCTCACTGCCTCCACTGTCTCCTCACTTCCTCCACTGCCTCCTCTGTCTCCTCACTGCCTCCTCTGTCTCCTCACTGCCTCCACTGCCTCCTCTGTCTCCTCACTGCCTCCTCTGTCTCCTCACTGCCTCCACTGTCTCCTCTCTCCTCACTGCCTCCACTGCCTCCTCTGTCTCCTCACTGCCTCCACTGCCTCCTCTGTCTCCTCACTGCCTCCTCTGTCTCCTCACTGCCTCCACTGTCTCCTCACTGCCTCCACTGCCTCCTCTGTCTCCTCACTGCCTCCTCTGTCTCCTCACTGCCTCCACTGCCTCCTCTGTCTCCTCACTGCCTCCTCTGTCTCCTCACTGCCTCCACTGTCTCCTCTCTCCTCACTGCCTCCACTGCCTCCTCTGTCTCCTCACTGCCTCCACTGTCTCCTCTCTCCTCACTGCCTCCTCTGTCTCCTCTCTCCTCACTGTCTCCACCGTCTCCTCACTGTCTCCTCTCTCCTCAGTGTCTCCTCAGTGTCTTCACTGTCTCCTCACTGTCTCCTCTCTCCTCACTGTCTCCTCACTGGCTCCTCACTGTCTCCTCAGTGTCTCCTATCTCCTCAGTGTCTCCTCAGTGTCTCCTCACTGTCTCCTCAGTGTCTCCTCTCTCCTGAGTGTCTCCTCAGTGTCTCCTGAGAGTCTCCTATCTCCTCAGCGTCTCCTGAGTGTCTCCTCAGTGTCTCCTCACTGTCTCCTCACTGTCTCCTCTCTCCTCAGTGTCTCCTCAGTGTCTCCTCACTGTCTCCTCTCTCCTCAGTGTCTCCTCACTGTCTCCTCTCTCCTCAGTGTCTCCTGTCTCCTCAGTGTCTCCTCTCTCCTCAGTGTCTCGTCAGTGTCTCATCAATGTCTCCTGTCTCCTCAGTGTGTCCTCAGTGTATCCTCTCTCCTCAGTGTCTCCTCTCTCCTCAGTGTCTCCTCAGTGTCTCCTCACTGTGTCCTCAGTGTCTCCTCTCTCCTCAGTGTCTCCTCTCTCCTCAGTATCTCCTCACTGTCTCCTCAGTGTCTCCTCAGTGTCTCCTCTGTGTCGCCTCAGTGTCTCCTCACTGTCTCCTCAGTGTCTCCTCTCTCCTCAGTGTCTCCTCTCTCCTCAGTGTCTCCTCACTGTCTCCTCAGTGTCTCCTCTCTCCTCAGTGTCTCCTCTCTCCTCAGTATCTCCTCACTGTCTCCTCAGTGTCTCCTCAGTGTCTCCTCAGTGTCTCCTCTGTGTCGCCTCAGTGTCTCCTCAATGTCTCCTGTCTCCTCAGTGTCTCCTCAGTGTCTCCTCTCTCCTCAGTGTCTCCTCTCTCCTCACTGCCTCCACTGTCTCCTGACTGTCTCCTCACTGTCTCCACTGTCTCCTCTCTCCTCACTGCCTCCACTGTCTCCTCACTCTCTCCACTGTCTCCTCACTGTCGCCTCACTGTCTCCACTGTCTCCTCTCTCCTCAGTGTCTCCTCACTGTCTCCTCACTGTCTCCTCTCTCCTCAGCGTCTCCTCACTGTCTTCTCTCTCCTCAGTGTCTCCTCTCTCCTGAGTGTCTCCTCACTGTCTCATCACTGTCTCCTCTCTCCTCAGTGTCTCATCAGTGTCTTCTCACTGTCTCCTCACTGTCTCCTCTCTCCTCAGTGTCTCCTAACTGTCTCCTCACTGTCTCCTCTCTCCTCAGTGTCTCCTCAGTGTCTCCTCAGTGTCTCCTCAGTGTCTCCTCTCTCCTCAGTGTCTCCTCAGTGTCTCCTCAGTGTCTCCTCGGTGTCTCCTCAGTGTCTCCTCAGTGTCTCCTCGGTGTCTCCTCAGTGTCTCCGTAGTGTCCCCTCAGTGTCTCCTCAGTGTCTCCTCAGTGTCTCCTCAGTGTTTCCTCAATGTCTCCTCACTGTCTCGTCAGTGTCTCCTCACTGTCTCCTCAGTGTCTTTTGTCTCCTCAGTGTCTCCTCAGTGTCTCCTCAGTGTCTCCTCACTGTCTCCTCAGTGTCTTTTGTCTCCTCAGTGTCTCCTCACTGTCTCCTCAGTGTCTTCTCAGTGTCTCCTCACTGTCTCTTCAGTGTCTCCTCAGTGTCTCCTCACTGTCTCCTCGCAGTATCTCCTCACTGTCTCTTCAGTGTCTTCTCAGTGTCTCCTCAGTGTCTCCTCACTGGCTCCTCAGTGTCTTCTCAGTGTCTCCTCAGTGTCTCCTCACTGGCTCCTCAGTGTCTTTTGTCTCCTCAGTGTCTCCTCACTGTCTCCTCGCAGTATCTCCTCACTGTCTCCTGAGTGTCTCCTCAGTGTCTCCTCAGTGTCTCCTCAGTGTCCTTTCAGAGTGGCTATAAATCTGTCCCCCCGCCTCCGCTCTGCGCTGTTAAACCGTGGGGGGGGGGGGGGGGGGGGGGGGGGGGGTTGTCTAGGTAAGCAGGCGCCTTACTCAGCGTACACATCGTAACACATTCCTGCTCCCAGTACCTCTCCCAGTAACCTCTCCCAGTACCTCTCCCAGTACCTCTCCCAGTACCTCTCCCAGTACCTCTCCTGGTCCGAAGGGCTGCGGGGCGACGGGCTCCACAGCGCTGCCCTGCAGGGAGCCTCCGACAATAGCAGCCGGGTAGAATCACTGTCTGATACTGAACAGCACTGTCTCATGGTGATACTGAACAGTACTGTCTCATGGTGATACTGAACAGTACTGTCTCATGTTATAATGAACAGTACTGTCTCATGGTGATAATGAACAGTACTGTCTCATGGTGATAATGAACAGTAACTGTCTCAGGTGATACTGAACAGTACTGTCTCATGGTGATAACTGAACAGTACTGTCCTCATGGTGATAATGAACAGTACTGTCTCATGGTGATAATGAACCAGTACTGTCTCATGGTGATAATGAACAGTACTGTCTCATGGTGAATAATGGAACAGTACTGTCTTCATGGTGATACTGAACAGTACTGTCTCATGGTGATAATGAACAGTACTGTCTCATGGTGATAATGAACAGTACTGTCTCATGGTGATAATGAACAGTACTGTCTCATGGTGATACTGGCCAGTACTGTCTCATGGTGATAATGAACAGTACTGTCTCATGGTGATAATGAACAGTACTGTCTCATGGTGATAATGAACAGTACTGTCTCATGGTGATAATGAACAGTACTGTCTCATGGTGATAATGAACACATTTGTCTCATGGTGAAATGAACAGTACTGTCTCATGTGATAATGAACAGTACTGTCTCATGGTGATAATGAACGTACAGTCTCATGGTGATACTGAACGTATGTCTCATGGTGATAGAAACAGTACTGTCTCATGGTGATAATGAACAGTACTGTCTCATGGTGATAATGAACCAGTACTGTCTCATGGTGATAATGAAACAGTGCTGTCTCATGGTGATAATGAACAGTACTGGTTCATGGTGATAATGAACAGTGCTGTCTCATGGTGATAAATGAACAGTACTGTCTCATGGTGATACTGAACAGTACTGTCTCATGGTGATAATGAACAGTACTGTCTCATGGTGATACTGAACAGTACTGTCTCATGGTGATAATGAACAGTACTGTCTCATGGTGATACTGAACAGTACTGTCTCATGGTGATACTGAACAGTACTGTTCATGGTGATACTGAACAGTGCTCTGTCTCATGGTGATAATGAACAGTACTGTCTCATGGTGATAATGAACAGTACTGTCTCATGGTGATACTGAACAGTACTGTCTCATGGTGATAATGAACAGTACTGTCTCATGGTGATAATGAACAGTACTGTCTCATGGTGATAATGAACAGTACTGTCTCATGGTGATAATGAACAGTACTGTCTCATGGTGATAATGAACAGTACTGTCTCATGGTGATAATGAACAGTACTGTCTCATGGTGATAATGAACAGTACTGTCCCATGGTGATAATGAACAGTACTGTCTCATGGTGATAATGAACAGTGCTGTCTCATGTTGATGCTTATGGTGATGAAGACAGTACTGTCTTATGGTGATAATGAACAGTACTGTCTGATGATGTATATTACATTTTATCTTACAAGGAGGTTGTCGCATATCTGGCTGTAGGTGAGTTTGGTAACTAAGATTCCTGGTGTTTAGAATTAACATTGCTTGTTCTAACTTTCCATCTGTTACTGCAGTGTGATTTAGGCCTGTGCTGTTGTGATCAGTTAAGCGGTCGTTCTTGCTAGTTTCTGCCACTTATGGTGGGAACAAAAGCTTTGATAGCTGGGCGGACCTGAGTCTGCCTGAGCTACCATGCCCACTTAAGGGCTAACTACTATTAGCGTCAGCTGTAATGTCCCAAGTACCCAGCAAACGAAGACCCGGGAAACAAAGACTAAGGGAGTCTCTCTGTGGGAGTCAAGACCCGGGAAACAAAGACTAAGGGAGTCTCTCTGTGGGAGTCAAGACCCGGGAAACAAAGACTAAGGGAGTCTCTCTGTGGAAGTCAAGACCCGGGAAACAAAGACGAAGAGAGTCTCTCTGTGGGAGTCCCTCAAGGAATCCCGGGGAAGCCACCTGCCCTATTGTAGCTATGTGTCGGAATTCCCTCATTGTCAGGATTTCCACCTGTAGACGGCATTACCGTAGCTCCTCTGCTCGGGGCAGTAACCCGTCTAATCTGTGCCCTCCACCTACCCTTGCTAAGACTGACCTTGAGGTGATAGGAGGACTCTGGAACTGCCAATCGGCGGTCAAGAAGGCGGACTCGATTTCAGCCTACGCGTCCCTCATGACCCTTCACTTCCTGGTCCTGACAGAGACTTGGATCACTTCAGAGAACTCTGCTACTCCTGCTGCCCTCTTCACCGTCTACTCATTTCTCGCACCCCCTAGACATCCGGGCGAGGAGGAGGGACCGGACTCCTCATCTCGCCATATGGTGGTCCTACCAGGTCCTTCCACTAGAACACTTGGGCAGATCTGCGTTTGAACTCCACGCTGTCACTGTCACCACTCCTATCAAGCTATCCATTGTGGGTGATCTACCGTCCGCCAGGTCCTCCGTGACTTCTATGATGAGATGGACGCCTTCTCAGCTGCTTTCTGAGATGGCCACCATCGTTATACCGGCGACTTCAACATCTGCCAGAGAAGTGCACTCACTGAATAACCAACTTCTTCAGCACCACTTTTTTCCAACACTACCCCTTTCTCCTCCCACCACAGGCCGGAACAGCTTGACCTATATTTACTAGGTCGTGGCACCTGTGTCTCTCTCCGTTACCCGCTCCGGTGTCTGAACCTCACTTTGTTTGATTTTTTCTCTCTCCCTTGAAATCCTCTCCCCCCATCCTCTCTAGTCCGCATTGTACCACACGCCGTAACGTCAAATCCATCTTCCCTCTAACTCGCCTCTAACTGTTCATGTCTTCATAACTCTATCGAACGATTCTCTCAACTATCTACAGATGAATTTCAGACACTCTGCTATCTCCCCTTCCTCTTCTGGATTCCCTCTGTCCTTTCCACTCCAGACCAGGCGATCTCAACCCCCTCCTTGGCTGTCCCGATCCTCTGCGATTGTAGAAAAAAGTTGCGGGCAGCTGAGAGAGAATGGACGAGATCCGACTGTCCTAATGATCTATCCACTATCTTTCCTTCTTTCTGTACTGATTTACCTCTAGTGTGTCAACACCAAATCTGCCTTCCTACCGACAAATCCACTCCTCGCCTTAAACCCCAGGAAACGGTTTGCCCTGTTTTCGCCCTCCTCAACCCTCCCTCACCCCATCCTTCCTGCCTACACTGCTGATGACTTTGTTTACTACTTCACCCAGAAGTGAAGGACATCAGCTCCTCTTTCATCCCTGCCTCCATCCTCCTTCACCAATCCTCTCCTCCGTCGTTATCCAAATTTAGCGCCTCTCCCTCTGGACGAGGTCAACGGAATAAATAACATCTAACCATGCCACACCACCTGCCCTTGACTTATCCTCCTCTTCTCTTCTCAGGATGTCTCAAGCGACATCCTGCCATTTCTTACCTCACTTATCAACTCCTCCCTCACTTCAGGCATTGTTCCAGCATCTTTCAAGACTGCTAGAATAAAGCCTCTCCTCAAAAACTCTGTATGGTGATACTGTAGAGTACTCACTGTCTGTATGGTGATACTGTAGAGTACTCACTGTCTGTATGGTGATACTGTATACACTACTGTACACGCCGTAGCGACCCCTATTCCAGGTTTCTCCACCTCCAGGTTGCCCCCATCTGAAGCAGGCGGCCCAGCACCCAGCTCAGACGCAGCCAGATGACTACCAGATGCTCCACACGCTCTCAAAGCGACTCTATGACCCGATGACCTCTGCTGCCTGATTGGCTGGAAACAATCTCTGTTTACATCACATGTCGTGAGAGTCCTGCTGGCCGCTGGGCTGAGGGGAGAGGTCCACAGGCCTTCAGCCAGCTGGGAGCCGGGGAGACCCAGAGGGACGGTGCCCCCTTCCCCCCTGAGGGACGGTGGTCCCCCCAAGAGGAACCGGTGCCCCCCCCCCAGGGGACGGTGGTCCCCCCCAAGAGGAATGGTGCCCCCCCAGAGGAACCGGTGCCCCCCCTTGAGGGGACGGTGGTCCCCCACAGAGGGACCGTGGTCCCACCAGAGGCGACGTGCCGCCCCCCCAGAGGGACCGGTGCCCCCCTCCCCAGAGGGACGGTGCCCACCGCCCCCCCCAGAGGGACGGTGTTTTCCCCCCCACACCTGAGGGACGGTGGTGCCCCCCCCCCCCCAGAGGACGGTGCCCCCTCCCTGAAGGAGAAGATCTATGGGTACATGCAGAGGTTATGATATCTGAGGATATACTCGTTCAATAACACACGATGTGTTCGTATACGTTGATATGTGTGTGTGTGTGAGGGAGAGAGAGAGAGAGAGAGAGAGAGAGAGAGAGAGAGAGAGAGGAGAGAGAGAGAGAGAAGAAGAGAGAGAGAGGAGAGAGAGAGGAGAGAGACAGAGAGAGAGAGAGAGAGAGAGAGAGAGAGAGAGAGAGAGAGAGAGAGAGAGAGAGAGAGAGAGAGAGAGAGAGAGAGAGGGTGAGGGTGGAGGGTTTGATTTGAGGGTGGAGGGTTTGATTTGAGGGTGGAGGGTTTGATCTGAGGGTGGAGGGTTTGATTTGAGGGTGGAGGGTTTGATCTGAGGGTGGAGGGTTTGATTTGAGGGTGGAGGGTTTGATTTGAGGGTGGAGGGTTTGATCTGAGGGTGGAGGGTTTGATTTGAGGGTGGAGGGTTTGATCTGAGGGTGGAGGGTTTGATCTGAGGGTGGAGGGTTTGATCTGAGGGTGGAGGGTTTGATCTGAGGGTGGAGGGTTTGATCTGAGGGTGGAGGGTTTGATCTGAGGGTGGAGGGTTTGATCTGAGGGTGGAGGGTTTGATTTGAGGGTGGAGGGTTTGATTTGAGGGTGGAGGGGTCAGGGCTCTCCATCACTGGACCAGTAGATGATCTCTGATCTGATTCTTGTTACGGTGGTCAGTGGAGGCTCTGTTAGGGGGAAATAAAACGGGAAATTACCGGGAAGTAAACCACAGAGGTCTCTGGGTTTAAACATTGATGGAAATATGTAATAAGTAATGTCATTACACAACACAACATCTTATATCAATCAGGTCTAGTTATTCAAAGATGTTTTAATGTTACATATTTCAATCAATGGAATAACTGCCGTGAAATCAACGTTGATTCACAGCGTTATCTTCAAACTGTCAGCAAGACGTTTGACCAAATAAAAGACCCCCGTCTGCTCGTCACACTGGGCAAGACTTTAGCTGTGGCCCCTAGCTGTGGCCCCTCCCCTCCTCCCCTCCTTCTTCTCCTCCTCCCTCTCCCTCCTCTCCTCTCTTCTCCTCTCTTCCTCCTCCTCTCTCTCTCCTCTCCTCCTCTCCTCCTCTCCTCCTTCTCTTCTCTCCCTCTCCTCTCTCCTCCTCTCTCCTCTCTCCTCCTCTCTCTCTCCTCTCCCCTCTCCTCCTCTCCTCCCCTCCTTCTTCCTCCTCTCTTCCTCTCCTCCTCTCCTCCTCTCTCCTCCCCTCCTCTCCTCTCTCCTCCTCCTCCTCTCTCCTCCTCCTCCTCTCCTCCTCCTCTCCTCTCCTCCTCCTCTCTCTCCTCCTCTCTCCTCTCTCCTCTCTCCTCTCCTCCTCTTCCTCCCCCTTCTCCTCTCCTCCTCTTCCTCTCTCCTCCTCCTCCCTCCTCTCCTCCTCCCCTCTCCTCCTCTCCTCCTTCCTCCTCTCTCCTCCTCCTCCTCCTCTCTCCTCTCCTCCTCCTTCCTCTCCTCCTCCTCTCTCCTCTCCTCCTCTCCTCCCCTCTCCTCCTCTCCTCCTCTCTTCCTCTCTTCCCTCTCTCCTCTCTCTCCTCTCTCCCTCTCCTCCTCTCCTCCCTCTCCTCCCTCTCTTCCTCCCCCTCTCCTCCTCTCTTCCTCTCCTCCTCTCCTCCTCTCCCTCTCCTCCTCTCCTCCTCTCCTCCCCCTCTCCTCCTCTCCTCCTCCTTCCTCTCCTCCTCCTCCTCCTCTCCTCTCCTCCTCTCTCCTCCCTCCTCCTCCTCTCTCCTCCTCTCCTCCTCCTCTCCCTCTCCTCTCCTCTCCTCCCCTCTCCCCTCTCCTCCTCCTCCTCCCTCTCCTCTCCTCTCCTCCTCCTCCTCCTCTCTTCCTCTCCTCCTCTCCTCTCCTCCTCTTCCCCCTCCTCCTCCTCCTCTCCTCTCCTCCCTCCTCTCTCCTCCTCTCCCCTCTCCTCCTCCCTCTCTCCTCCTCTCCTCCTCTCCCTCCTCTCCTCCTCTCCTCCTCCACTCCCAGTCACACACAAGTCACACTTAGTTAGTTGCCATGCCAACCCTCAGCGTAACCAAGGGGCTGTGAGTGGCCTTTCCCTCCATTCCTTTTTCTTGAGTCGTGAATCCATAGTTACGATAACAAGTCTTGTATCTATAGTTACGATAACAAGTATTTCATTCTATAGCAATGATAACAAGTATATTAAAGCATGTAAGTCGCTTTGGATAAAAGTGTCTGCTAAATGCCCTAAATGAAAATATATGTAACGATAACAGGACTCTCTCTCTCTCTCTCTCTCTCTCTCTCTCTCTCTCTCTCTCTCTCTCTCTCTCTCTCTCTCTCTCTCTCTCTCCTCTCTCTCTCTCTCTCTCTCTCTCTCTCTCTCTCTCTCTCTCTCTCTCTCTCTCTCTCTCCCTCTCTCCCTCCCTCCCTCTCTCTCTCTCTCTCTCCCTCCCTCTCTCTCTCTCTCCCTCTCCCTCATTAAGGAGCAGGTAGGGGTTCGACAGTACAGAGGTAATTTGAATAGTGATTAATGAGTACTACTTTTAATACTGCTACTAGTTACCACAAATACATCTCCATTTTGGGATTTATTATCATTGGTATATTTTCATGGATGTATTTTCAGGGATTTATTCATAAGTATTTATAGGAATGCTTTTTATGTAAGCGCAATATTCTTGCATTCTTTGGGTGGTGTCTTCGTTGTTGAATGCAGTTATTGTTTATGCTTTGGACAAGATTATCAGTTCAATGTATTGTAATGTCACGGATCACGATTCGTTTGGTTTATTTGTGACATCCCAAATGGTTCCTCACGGTTCACCAGCAGACTTTCTGAGATCCCAGGGACGGGGACTTTATAAAAGAACACGAACAAATGTGTTCATTAAAGTTTAAATACCATTCCAGAGTATGCTTATCTAAGTTTGAAGTTCATTGAAGTATGACGTCATTTAAGTTCCAAACCAGCTCAGCTCCTGAACCAGCTCAGCTGAGCTAATAGGTGTCTCCTGAACCAGCTCAGTTGAGTCCGGCTCTCGGTCTCCTGGGAGCTCCTCCTGACGGAGCTCTTGTCTGTTTACTCCGTCTGAGGTTCAGTTGAACAGAGGAGATCTGAAGAGGAGGAGGAGGAGGAGGAGGAGGAGTGGGAGGAGGGAGGAGGAGGAGGAGGAGGAGGAGGAGGAGGAGGAGGAGGAGGAGGAGGAGGAGGAGGAGGAGGAGGGGGAGGAAGGAGGAGGAGGGCGTTGTCAAGGCAGGGGGGGGGGGTGGTGCTCCGTGTACACTGGCCCCCCCACGGCCCCCCGCCGACGTTGACTCAGACCTCCACCGCCTGGGAAACGTCAATAAACACTGGGGCCCTGAGAGCCACTGGAGGGCCATTAAAGCTGTGTACCTTGTTCTAACGTCCGAAGACACACAGCGACCACCTCGACCTGACCCGGGACCCACGCACGGCCGGAGGAGACACCAGGAGACACCACACTATGAGACACCAGATGACACCAGGAGACACCAGGAGACACCAGACCAGGAGACACCAGGAGACAGTAGACCAGGAGACACCAGGAGACACCACACTATGAGACACCAGACCAGGAGACACCAGTAGACACAAGACCAGGAGACACCAGGAGACACCAGGAGACACCACACTATGAGACACCAGATGACACCAGGAGACACCACACTATGAGACACCAGATGACACCAGGAGACACCAGGAGATATCAGGAGACATCAGGAGACACAAGGAGACACCAGGAGACACCAGGAGACACTAGACCAGAAGACACCAGACCAGGAGACACCAGGAGACACCAGGAGACACTAGGAGACACCAGACCAGGAGACTCCAGGAGACACTAGGAGACACCAGGAGACAACAGGAGACACCAGGAGACAGTAGACCAGGAGACACCAGGAGACAGTAGACCAGGAGACACTAGGAGACACCAGGAGACACTATATATAATATCTTGGCTGACCCTCTGGGGGTCATCTTGACCTGGATTTTGTTGTGATCCTTTGTGTTGTTGGAGACGTTGTTGATAAGAAGGGAACATTCCAGATCGCAGACTCTGAAAACACACCTCAACACACACACTCCTTAATACACACACTCTTTTAACACACACACACACAAACACATCAACACACACACACACACCTGTGTGTTTATCCAAAATAAACGTATTCAATATGTTATAGTAATAGTATGTTGTCCTGGCCATTAGACATGGGACATAGCATCGGGCAGCGTCTTATCCTCGCTGTCTTGTTGTCTTCAGGGAATGGGTCCACCTAGTGATTGTCAATGCATAGCACTTGGTTCTATGAACATCCTTTCTGACAGGTATAATGTTGTTTCTCTTTCTCCGGAAAATTGTACAGATTGTAAGTCACTTTGGATAAAAGCATCTGCTAAATGACCTAAATGTAAATGTTAATATGATTATTACTACTACTTAAGAGCCGTAGAGGTAGCCAGCATGAATTATCTTCAATAGGACGGCGGCGGCCGACAGGACGTGGATGTTTCCCTAAACCGTCACATCACAGGTCATTAGGGACAGGAAGTAGCATTGATTACCAACCAGGAAGAAGGAACAGCACAGCCCCCACAACATAAACCATCAACTACAGTCGGAGGACCTGAGAGAGATCAGGCAGAGCGGAGCTGCTCAACGGGGAACAATGATGAGGTGGTTAGCTCAGCTTAGCGATCAACTATCAGCTCAACACTAGCAGCTAGCAGCTATCCTCTGTCAGCTGGCAGCTAACAGTTTGCCGCTATCAGGTGGTTGCTATCAGCTCAACACTATCAGCTTGATGCTAGCAGCTAGCCGCTTTCAGCTCAACGTTATCAGCTAGCAGCTATCAGCTCAACAGTATCAGCTAGCAGCTATCAGCTCAACAGTATCAGCTAGGAGCTATCAGCTCAACGTTATCAGCTAGCAGCTATCAGCTCAACAGTATCAGCTAGCAGAGCATCAGCTCAACGTTATCAGCTAGCAGCTATCAGCTCAACAGTATCAGCTAGCAGCTATCAGCTCAACAGTATCAGCTAGCTACTAGCAGCTATGAGCATGGCTTAGTCCAACACAAAACCACACTGATCACAAAACCAGTTTCAACTTGTTTCAAATACCTCTAGTTAGGAGTTACTTGGTGTTTGGAACATCTCTCCCTTCTCATTGGTCCTTTCACATAAGTGACATCTTCCACCTCTCTGAACACAGTGAGCTGACCCAAGATGGACGTCATATCAAAGAACAGATCCTCCACATCATTTATACCAGAAGATTGAATGCTATCGAACAACCATTTAAAATACTATAATACTAGATACATTATACTGTACATTATAATACTAGTAAGATTCTGGTAGTATGGGAAGTATTTTAGAGAAGTATAGTCAGTGTATTGTAAAGCAGTATAGACAGAGTATTGTAGAGCAGTATAGACAGAGTATTGTAGAGCAGTATAGACAGAGTATTGTAGAGCAGTACAGAGTACTGCAGAGGGCTGGGTTCTGGTCAGACACTAACAAACATCGGCTGATGGGCACAGCAGGAGGGGTTGACGAGCGGAACCAATCACACGGACAGCACTGCCAGGCTCTTGATTGTGATTGGCTGACAGGAGGCTGTGTTCTGTGTTAACGAGGTTATTGGGCAGTGTATTGTGTTGGAGGATCTCAGCAGCATGTGAGAAAGGTATTGAGGAGCTGTGTTGACAGATGTGTATATTGATCCATCCAGGAGGGTGTTGGTTCAAAGCTAAGTTTAGCCCCAGAGTCGAAGCTCTCCGAGGCTCCGCAGTAAATCACAAAGTGGTCCGGAGCGTCTGACACCAAAAGCAAACGATTAAAGCCCTGGGCTTACACCAGACATTCCCCGACCGGCAACATCTGGACGACCTTTCACACCACAGGCTCACCTGCAGACTGCCGTCCTGGTGGAGGGGGGGTGGTGGAGGTGGAGTGGAGGGAGGGGAGGGAGGAGGTGGGGGGAGGTGGGGGGGTGGTGGCGGTGCGGTGAGAGGGGGTGGTGGGGGTGGAGGGGGGAGGGAGGCGGAGGTGGAGGGGGGAGTTGGAGGTGGAGGGTGGGTGGTGGAGGTGTGGAGGTGGAGGGGGTGGTGGAGGTGGAGGGGGGGTGGTGGAGGTGGAGGGGGGGCTGGTGGAGGTGGAGGTAGAGGGGGGGTGGTGGAGGTAGAGGGGGGGAGGTGGAGGGGGGTGGTGGAGGTGGAGGGGGGTGGTGGGAGGGTGGGGGGGGCGGCTGGTGGAGGTAGAGGTGGAGGGGGGGTGGTGGAGGTTGGGGAGGTATGCAGCGAGCCAAGGGGAGGAGGAATGTGCAGCAGAACCGGCCCCTGACCCGGGTTCCAACGCAGAGCAGAACCTCTGTGTTGACTGAGGGCCCTCCTACGTCACAACCTCCAGCCACTCCTCCGTCACAGCCTCAGCCTCTGTGTTGACTGAGGGCCCTCCTACGTCACAACCTCCAGCCACTCCTCCGTCACAGCCTCCAGCCTCTCCTGCGTCAGCCTCTCCTGCGTCAGCCTCTCCTCCGTCAGCCTCTCCTCCATCAGCCTCTCCTCCGTCATGCGTCCTCACAGCCTCCTCCTACCTGACCGCCCCTCAGTAGCGAGCGGCGACTCATTGGCCGATGGTAACAAGGTTCCCTCCAATCAGCAGTGTGAGTGCGTCTGCTGTTCTAACAGTCTGTTGTTCTGTGTCTTGTTCTAACAGTGTATTGGTTCTCACTGCATTGGTTCTGCTTTGGTTCTTACTGCGTTGGTTGCGTTGGTTCTCACTGCGTTGGTTCTGTGTTTGTTCTCACTGCGTTGGTTCTGTGATGGTTCTCACTGCATTGGTTCTCACTGCATTGGTTCTGTGTTTGTTCTCACTGCGTTGGTTCTCACTGCGTTGGTTCTGTGATGGTTCTCACTGCGTTGGTTCTCACTGCATTGGTTGTGTTGGTTCTCAAAGTGGTGGTTCTCACTGTGTTGGTACAGTGATGGTCCTCACTGCGTTGGTTCTCACTGTGTTGGTTCTGTGTTTGTTCTCACTGCATTGGTTCTCACTGCGTTGGTTCTGTGATGGTTCTCACTGCATTGGTTCTCACTGCGTTGGTTGCGTTGGTTCTGTGTTTGTTCTCACTGTGTTGGTTATCGCCGCGTTGGTTCTGTGATGGTTCTGTGTTTGTTCTCACTGTGTTGGTTCTGCATTTGTTCTCACTGCGTTGGTTCTCACTGTGTTGGTTCTGTGTTTGTTCTCACTGCGTTGGTTTTGTGTTTGTTCTCACTGCATTGGTTCTGCGTTGGTTCTCACTGCGTTGGTTCTGCATTTGTTCTTACTGTGTTGGTTCTGCATTTGTTCTTACTGTGTTGGTTCTCACTACGTTGGTTTTGCGTTTGTTCTCACTGTGTTGGTTCTGTGTTTCTTCTGTTTGTTCTCACTGCGTTGGTTCTCACTGCGTTGGTTCTCACCGTGTGGGTTCTCACTGCATTAGTTCTGTGTTTGTTCTCACTGCGTTGGTTCTGTGTTGGTTCTCACTGTGTTGGTTCTCACTGCATTGGTTCTGTGTTTCTTCTGTTTGTTCTCACTGCATTGGTTCTCACTACGTTGGTTCTGTGTTTGTTCTGTGTTGGTTCTCAGTGCATTGGTTCTGCGTTGGTTCTATGTTGGTTCTCGCTGCGTTGGTTTTCACTGCATTGGTTCTGCATTTGTTCTCACTGAGTTGGTTCTGCGTTGGTTCTCACTGTGTTGGTTCTGCGTTGGTTCTGTGTTGGTTCTCGCTGCGTTGGTTCTCAGTGCGTGGGTTCTGCATTTGTTCTCACTGTGTTGGTTCTGCGTTGGTTCTCACTGTGTTGGTTCTGTGTTTCTATTGTTTGTTCTCACTTGCGTTGGTTCTCACTGCGTTGATTCTGTGTTTTTTCTCACTTTGTTGGTTCTCACTACGTTGGTTCTGTGTTGGTTCTCACTGTGTTGGTTCTGTTTGTTCTCACTGCGTTGGTTCTGCATTTGTTCTCACTGTGTTGGTTCTCACTATGTTGGTTCTGCATTGGTTTTCACTGTGTTGGTTCTGTGTTTCTTCTGTTTGTTCTCACTGCGTTGGTTCTCACTGCGTTGATTCTGTGTTTGTTCTCACTGTCTTGGTTCTCACTGTGTTGGTTCTGTGTTTGTTCTTACTGTGTTGGTTCTCACTGCATTGGTTCTCACCGTGTTGGTTCTCACTGCATTGGTTCTGTTTGTTCTCACTGTGTTGGTTCTGTGTTGGTTCTCACTGCGTTGGTTCTGTTTGTTCTTACTGCGTTGGTTGTGTTGGTTCTCACTGTTGGTTCTCACCGTGTTGGTTCTGTGTTTCTTCTGTTTGTTCTCACTACGTTGGTTCTCACTGCGTTGGTTCTCACTGTGTTGGTTCTGTGTTTGTTCTCACTGCGTTGGTTCTGTGTTTGTTCTCACTGCGTTGAATCTGTGTTTGTTCTCACTGCGTTGATTCTGTGTTTGTTCTCACTGCGTTGGTTCTGTGATTGATTCTCACTGCGTTGGTTCTGCGTTGGTTCTGACTGCATCGGTCATGTACTACAGTGATAATACAGTATTGACATGATAGTTGATAGTGTTTTAATGACAGAAGAGCGTCATTGATAGTGTAATTCGTTACAACAAATAAAATACTTGAATGTTGGTGGTATTTTATACCTTTCCTCCCAGGAAACCTAATTTATAGAACAGAGTATTTGTTTTACTAAATTACATTAAAGGGAGACTGGTTCAGGTCCCAGTATAGGGGGACTGGTTCAGGTCCCAGTATAGGGGGACTGGTTCAGGTCCCAGTATAGGGGGACTGGTTCAGGTCCCAGTATAGGGGGACTGGTTCAGGTCCCAGTATAGGGGGACTGGTTCAGGTGGGTTCAGGGTCTGCTCGTTGATCAGATCTCTGGCTGAGGCGGCCGTCACACCTGAGCCCGGAGATATTTCACACAGCCTCCGTGGGGCATTCCTCTCCGCTAACACCAGGAACATCTCCAAATCCCCCCCGACAAGTAGGTGCCAAGTCCACACACCAGTGACCCTAAGGCCCCCCTCCCCCCCGTTGACCCCACGAGCCTAAGGCCCCCCCCCCCCCCCTCCTCGTTGACCCCAATCATGGTTTTCCTTCAAAGGTTGGAGGCAGGAACAGTCTGTATTTGATCAGGCCTCGAGTTTGGGTGGTATTAAATAGTTTGTTTCCATTTTCTTTGAGAATATGAAACCTAATATAGATTGGAGCGAGATATAAACACTAATTGGGAAAGCAGCATAAGTCCGTAAAGAAATGAACGTGACTGCCCGTTTCAATATGTGACCCGAGCCTGCCCCCTGGTGGCCAACTCACAGAATAACCCAGAGTGTGACCAGAGCCTGCCCCCTGGTGGCCAACTCACAGCATTAACCCAGAGTGTGACCCGAGCCTGCCCCCTGGTGGCCAACTCACAGAATTAACCCAGAGTGTGACCAGAGCCTGCCCCCTGGTGGCCAACTCACAGAATTAACCCAGAGTGTGACCCGAGCCGGCCAACCCCACCAGCCCAAAGAGACTAACGGAACACAAATCATCTGGGTCAGTATTTTTATTGTCAATATCCCAAAGAAAACACACACACACACATACACGCACACGCGCAGGGCCTATCAGCCCAACAGCTAGGAAACTCTGCTTCTGCGGGTCATCAACACAAACTACCAAACACATGCAGGAAATATTTGGTCCAATACAACGCAAACTTCATCTAGTCGACTATAAAAAAACTAAAGGAGTCAAGAAGTCGTTTAACAAAAAGGAAGGCAGGAGGAGCCCCCCTACAGCTTCTTCACAGCCTCGTCGATGTCACTGATCTGCTCCTTGAGCTGACTCCACTGCTCGGCGTTCAGCGAGATCCCTGGAGGAGCAGGAGGAGGAGGAGGAGCAGGAGGCGGAGCAGGAGGAGGAGGAGGAGCAGAAGGGTCAAAGGGAGGAGGAGGAGCAGGAGGAGCAGGAGCAGGAGGAGGAGGAGGAGGAGGAGGAGCAGGAGGGTCAAAGGGAGGAGGAGGAGCAGGAGGAGCAGGAGGAGGAGGAGCAGGAGGGTCAAAGGGAGGAGACAGCAGGACATGTTTAACCAGCAGTGATATGACCGTGGCTGAACAGAAGGAGGTGGAGTTCTGTACCTTTCTTCCCGGGCTTCATCTCTCCGTCCGGGTTCATCCAGTACTCCCTGATGTCCACCAGCGTTTTGCCCTTGAAGTCCCTGACACTCACGTACCGCATCTTCCCGATCTGAGACACAGACAGGAGGTCAACAACAGAGCCTCCTCCCTCCAGACACTGAACACCGATCCCAAATTGGAACCACAGCTGAGGCATGGAGCGTCGCCTAGCAACACGGAAGCGCCCCATGGCAGGCGCAGACACCCGTCACAACGCTCCAAATGCCCCTCCTACCTGGAGCCCCTCCCCCTCCCACCTGGAGCACCACCCCCTGGCCCCTCCCACCTGGAGCCCCGCCCATGGCCCCTCCTACCTGGAACATGCCGTCCTCTACGCCGCCACCGCCGCCGCCGCCGCCACCACCTCCGCTCTTGGTCGAGCCGCCCGCTCTCGATGGCTCTCCGCTCTTCGGCTTCTTAGCCGCTTTCTCGGGAGCGCTTGGCTTCTTCCGCTTCGCCTAGCAACACACCACGCCGTCAGCTGATTGGTGGTCAAAGATAGAACCTGTCTCCTATTGGTCCTTGCATAAGGATCCCTTCTCAGCTATTGGCCGTCACAGATATAACCTGTCCCTTAATGGTCATCACAGACAAAACCCTCCTCTCATTGGTCATCACAGATAGAACCGGTCTCTTATTGGTCGTCAAAGATAGAACCTGTCTCCTATTGGTCCTTGCATACAGACACTTCTCAGCTATTGGTCGTTACGCAGTTGTCAAGTCATTATTTTGTCATTAAGCAGACGCGTTCACATAAACAGGCACAGCAAAGTTAGTCGGACGCTGTCATACCCGTCACTCAGGACGGGGCCCTACCTGAACAGGTGAGTCTTACCTTGGTCTCTACCTCGCTGTCCGAGTCGCTGCCCGACGTGGACGACAGAACTTCCCTTGATTTCGGCATCCTAAAACAACAGATGTGGATAGAGGTTTGAATAAAGGTTGACCCCGCTCCCTGGTGGTCATCAAGGAAGGTTGCAAGAAATCAACCAATGAGAAACCATTGGCCAACTTCAGGCTGCAGTAGGGTGCTATAGGGTTTAGTATGGTGCTATAGGCTGCAGTAGGGTGCTGTATAGGCTGCAGTAGGGTGCTGTATAGGCTGCAGTAGGGTGCTGTATAGGCTGCAGTAGGGTGCTGTATAGGCTGCAGTAGGGGTGCTGTATAGGCTGCAGTAGGGTGCTGTATAGGCTGCAGTAGGGTGCTGTATAGGCTGCAGTAGGGGGCTGTATAGGCTGCAGTATAATTTTTTCCCTTATTCCCCCTAACAGCTGAAGGAATGTATTTAATTCTGGGTGGACATACATTAAGGTTTTCAAAAGTATCATTACTACTAACTGAATAGCTTGGGAAGAAGGAAATACATTGCCACAATTGCAGTCACACACACGACAATACACAAATAATTCACACACCCAACCGTCAGCCTACAATCAAAACAGAGCTACACACAGAGACTGCTGGCTGTGTGGGTAGGTTGTGTGTGCGTATATGTAGGCTGTGTGTGTATACAGGCTGTGTGTGTTTGTGTTTGCGTACGTGTAGGCTGAGCTTGCGCGCGTATGTGAAGACCAGCTCAATGGCCGCTCGTTCCCACTGCGCTCAACAACGCGCGCTTTCAGCAGCACATGCACTTCGTGCTCACCTGCCCTCGAGGTGAGCGCGTAGCAGTAGCATAATGTCGACTAGGAGAGCCCACTGCTCGTCCTGTCTAGGATGCTACACTAGCCTAGCTAGCGAAGCATCCTAGCCAGGAAGAATAGCCTAGCCAGCAGTTAGCCTAGCCACTGAGCTAACAGCTAGCTCCTCTACCTGATTTCCTATCCGAAGTTATCAAACGCTCTTATAGCCTCATCCTGCGGAAAACTTCATCAGTGTAGCAACAAGCTGTGTAGCATAGCGCGTGCGGAGAGTTCTTACGTGTGTCTGGTCGCGAGGCTGTGGAGGTCTGGAATCGGCAGCTCGAGACGAGGACGGACTTAAAGAAACCGCAGCTCAGCTGTGTGCGCGTGTAAGTGTCGGACATGATGTGTGCGCGTGCGTATACGTGTAGTGCGGTCCTTAGAATGAATTACTAATTCTGATAAATTTATAAAAACCTTTTGCCAGTAATGTTCAACATTTACATATTTTTGTTTCTTTAATTTTCAGCTTCTTTGACAATGTGTTTATTTCTTTACCGTTTGTATTTTAATTCAGATGCTTCTGGAGAATAGGCTGGAGTTGACAGATGTTCTTTTAATGACTTGTATAAAACTAAACCAAAACACACAAACATGTTTAAATATTCCCCACAGTGCCGGTTGCTATGGTTATGGTTCTTATGTTATATTATCATATCATATGTCATATGTCCTCACATCAGCCACCGGAGGAGTTCAGTGCAGTTTAATCCAGTTTAAACCCTCTAGAACACCAAGAGAGGGGTTCAGTCCAGTTTAAACTCTTTAGAACACCAAGAGGGGTTCAGTCCAGTTTAAACCAGTTTCAACCCTCTAGAACACCAAGAGAGGGGTTCAGTCCAGTTTAAACCAGTTTAAACCCTCTAATACGCCAAGAGAGGGGTTCAGTCCAGTTTAATCCAGTTAAAACCCTCTAGAACACCAAGAGAGGGGTTCAGTCCAGTTTAATCCAGGGTCAACCCTCTGACCAGCATTAAGACACTTGGAGTTCAGATTAGCTTCAAGCAGAGCAGCCACAGGATGAGACGATGAGGGGTGAAGGGTCACCACCGCCCCCACCCTGCTCCACCCCAACCTCAGGGGGTCCCGGCCGGGGGGAGGTGCTTCTGGGGTCCCAGCGGGTCCAGGTGGTTCTGGGGGTCCCAGCAGGTCCGGGGGGGCAGGTGGTTCTGGGGGTCCCGTAGGGCAGGTGGTTGTCTGGGGTCTGGGGAGTGCTTCAGGGGGGTCCCGTCCTCTCACCTCCCGATGCCCCGGGCCAGGTTGGCGTCGGTCTCGGCGGCCTCCTTCAGGACCTGCATCATCAGTACGTTCCTCCGGCGCGTCTCGTCCGCCCGCAGCGGGTTCGCCTTCCGGGAGGTTCTGAGGGGACAACAACCCTCACTTCACTGGTCCTTCAGCACAGCTCCGGGGTACCCCTAGTGACCCCAGAGCCTCTGGGGCAGTGGTTCGCTGATGGGGGGTCTGCATGCCCCTAGGGGTACTTTGGAGCACTGCAGGGGGCACTCAGGAGGAGACACTACTTTAAAAGAAAGCCAACTCATTTATTATTCTAGTAAATCTAAACAAAGAGGAGAAAGGAGAATCTGTGAAGGGGGTACACTAGTAGAAAGAGGGGGAGAACGACTGCTCCAAAGGACCAGAGAGGAACCTTGAAGGAACAGAAGAGTGAGGAACTCAACATCAACAGCAACATGAGGCAGTGTCACGTTAAAATTGTACCGGGGGCGAAAATTGTACCGGCCTACGTCATCGTTTGTTTACATCCTGGCAACAGACGACGCGATGCAGAAAACATGTTTCCAAACGACGAAATAACATAATACAGATAGCGGATCGCTATCTGTATTATGATAGATAGCGATAACAATTGTTTTTACTTTATATTTGTATTGTATTTAATTGTTTAATCGAAACAATAAAAAAAATTGCCCGCGAAACGGGCGATCGCGTCAAATGACAAATGCTTTGCCCGCGTCAGATGACATTTGTCATTTGACACGATCGCCCGTTTCGCGGGCAAATTTTGTTATTGTTTCGATTAAACAATTAAATACAATACAAATATAAAGTAAAAACAATTGTTATCGCTATCTATCATAATACAGATAGCGATCCGCTATCTGTATTATGCTATTTCGTCGTTTGGAAACATGTTTTCTGCATCGCGTCGTCTGTTGCCGGGCAGGTTGTCAGGATGTAAACAAACGATGACGTAGGCCGGTACAATTTTCGCCCCCGGTACAATTTTAACGTGACAGCGCCACGTTCAGACATGAACCCCTGCTTTACGACGTGAACCCCCTTTACGACGTGAACCCCTGTTTTACGACATCAGGTTCTAACTAATATAGTTCACTTCTACACCATTGGGCCAAAAAGGCAATTAAAGTGACTGCTCCTGAGTGAAGTATTGTGGGGGTTTGATGAGGAACATCTTAAGCTACCCCACGAGTATTTCCAAATGCCAAACAGAAAGGATTTAACACCTAAACGCGCTCTGACAGCCTTGACCCGCACTGCGGGGGGCGCCGCCATGTAGGAGAGGTCAAGATGTAAACAAATATAAATCAATGAATAAATACGACAAATTGAGTCCCTTGATAAATCTAAGCACCTTAATGGAACATTAAGGTGCTTTTAGCCAGTTTACTTTAGTGGTTAACAGGCCGATCTTGGCCTCTACAATTTGCTGCGACGTGACGCGAGGTTCAAAGTTCATGGGAACGTTTAGAGAGGTGTAACGTCTGGAGATCAATAAGGGCCCAGACATAGTCAACGCGAGCAACGCGCGTAAGCGACGCGAATGACGCGAGCGACGCGCTTCATAGTTTATACAGCATACGCAAACGTCGCGGGCAATGCACGACATGCAACACACCATCAGGCCACGGGTGGCAGCAGAGTCACCGGTGTTTTCGCGCTTGACGTTGCGGGTGACCGCGTGACATTCTGATCAAAATGGCTACGGAAGAAGAGTGCATTTTATTGCTCCTTTTACATCGGCGGCAAAGCAGGAAACGCAGAGATAGGCGGTGGTATGTGCGCCCTTTAAATACCACCCGAGATCAGGATGGGGAATTTTTTTCTCTGGTGCTTCCAATGCGAGACATGGATGAGGAAAAACATTTCCAATATTTTCGGATGTCGGCGCCAAAGTTTGATGATCTCCTTTCGCGAGTCCTCCGATACCTTCCCGACTCTCACCAAAACCACCGGAACCCGATCGGGGCTTCCCAAAGGTTTGCAATATTTGCAGTATCGCCCCCACCGACAACGCATAGTATTGCACGGATCGGCGCGTCGCGTATCAAAAATTGGGAGGACGCGTTTTGCTACGCGTCGACGCATAATGGCGGCCGAAGCGTAGCGATGCGTAGCTTTCTGGACGCGTATGCGTAGCGATGCGTTGACTATGTCTGGGCCCTAAGGTTACTCCAATACTGACATGGTCAGAAATATCGTCTGAACACCCCCAAATGCTAGGCTTTTCCAAACGACATGAATACATGGCGTCCTATAAACTCCGATCTCACCGCAGCGCGCCCTGCCGCAGCGCCTTACCGCGACGTTTCCCCTGCTGTACAAACGTCCTTTAGGCGTAGTCACACCACCACACTCTTACGGCTCCTGGGTAACGAACATACCGTCCTGCTGACCCATAATCAATAATCACCTTCACCATTTCCTTCTTGCGCTCCTCGGACGGCGCCACGATGTACCACAGTCCCAGCCCGCCGCCCAATGCCAGCGCGCACCACGCGTAGGTCACCACCTTGCGAAGCGCGCTCATGCCTTCTGTTTGAGTGAACGGGTGAATTCAGATAGTGGACCGAAACGCGCTGCGAGGCAACGGGGAAGTGTCAACGCATAGCACCAACTTTTTGTCCAGCGTTGTTGTCTGGTTACGTATCCACGGTCGTTTGTGCAATGCATTGTGGGTCAGGCGCTATATAACCGGTCGTCCATCCCGATGTCCTCGACCACACACCAAGATACAGTGAACACAACCTTACAACGAGGCTGATGGGGAACGAAGAAAAGATATATCCTTCATGTACAACAGATACACCCCTTTTGGCTTTTATATATACCTAGAGTCTATGCATTTTCTTTGGTGTTATACATGCAGTTTACGCGAGAGGGCATCATATCCACATAAATAGCTTTTCATGGGAGGATTACAAAAAAAAAGCCCCTTAGCATACTTACCGACCCCAGTGTTGATGTTAATGCATTAATGCTGGGGGTGGCGGGGTCATTCAAACGACACGTTAATACAAAAACACATTTTATTCATTGGAGTTCAGATCAGACCGGAAGGATCAGAGAGCTTTCACAGCTTTTCGTTCCCACCCCCGCACATCGTCCCAGGGTTCTGCCACTACCGTTCAACCCCTACAGTTACAACCCTACCACCAAACCAGACCCCGGTTCCTCCAATAGACCCCGACCGACCCGGGTTCTATTGGAGGGGTTTCCCGAAGTTTCCTCAGACCGCCTGTCAGTGGACTGGAGGCGTGTCTGAGGAAACGTGTTTCTGGTCCCACGGTATCAAATATTAAAACAGAATACAAACAAAACAAATCCTTCCAACGTCCATCACAGCGTGAAAAAAACATCCAACAAGGGAAGAAATGTTCTGCGGAGAAATTAAGAAACCGAACACGACGGCGGGACAGAAGAATCGTGGCAGACCCTGGAACATCTTCAAGCTCTGTGTTGGTCACACCGGTCACGTGGTCCTCACACAACACAGACCAGAGGGAATCCCATACGATTAAAAACAGAGCGCCCTCAGAGTGCATCATGGGAGGTCCTGTAGGACCCCAGCGGCCATGTTGAGGCGTCTGGAGAGGTCTCCTGTCAGGGCTCAAACCAGCGTTAAGAAACCTTATTGAAGAAACAGGATTAAGGTTAGGGGCCTTTCAAACACAATTATGTTTTCCCATAATGATATCATTTACCAAACAATTAAGCAATAACCCCAAAACCAGGACTATCACCATGACAACATACCTCCCATGACTATCACCATGACAACCCACTTCCCATGACTATCACCATGACAACCCACCTCCCTTGCTCCTCTGATTCCCAAACTGAAGGCAGGATTGCGATGTACGGTGCGATGTTGAGCCCTTATTCAATTAACGGCCAATCAAACTAAAGAAAAACATTTATTCAACGGTATTAAATTGGACCTTTGATTGGATATCACAAATACACTTTTTTTTCCAGGCACAGTGAAATGACATGTGCCCTTTTTTAACTACACTTCAAAGGGGACTTGAATGCAACACAGGGCTGATCTGTTATTGCTCTGGGATACAGAGAAGACCTTTAGCCTTCCACAGGGAGCCAATGGGAACGCTAGGACCTTTAGCCTTCCACAGGGAGCCAATGGGAACGCTGGGGCCTTTGGCCTTCCACAGGGAGCCAATGGGAACGCTAGGACCTTTAGCCTTCCACAGGGAGCCAATGGGAACACTAGGACCTTTAGCCTTCCACAGGGAGCCAATGGGAACGCTAGGACCTTTAGCCTTCCACAGGGAGCCAATGGGAACGCTGGGGCCTTTGGCCTTCCACAGGGAGCCAATGGGAACGCTGGGGCCTTTAGCCTTCCACAGGGAGCCAATGGGAACGCTGGGGCCTTTGGCCTTCCACAGGGAGCCAATGGGAACGCTAGGACCTTTAGCCTTCCACAGGGAGCCAATGGGAACGCTAGGACATGCCCTGCTGCCGTGGGTCCGGACTCCAGCCCCCGGGGGTCCGGCTCAGTCAAGGGCCCCAGTCCCAGCTCTCCTCCGGCCCCCGGGGGTCCGGCTCAGTCAAGGGCCCCAGTCCCAGCTCTCCTCCGGCCCCCGGGGGTCCGGCTCAGTCAAGGGCCCCAGTCCCAGCTCTCCTCCGGCCCCCGGGGGTCCGGCTCAGTCAAGGGCCCCAGTCCCAGCTTTCCTCCGGCCTCCGGGGGTCCGGCTCAGTCCAGGGCCCCAGTCCCAGCTCTCCTTCGGGGCCCCGGGGGTCTGGGGGCCCGGCTCAGTCCAGGGCCCCAGTCCCAGCTCTCCTCCGGGCCCCGGGGGTCCGGCTCAGTCCAGGGAGATGATGTCCGAGATGCTGCCGGGCCCCCCGCCCCCCCCGGTGATGACGCAGGTCTCGTGGGGGGGGGGGCCCGCCCCGTGGAGCCCGGCCCCCCCGTGGAGCCCGGGCTCGTAGCGTGTGCTGGACGAGGTCACCAGGGCCGAGCCACTGGCCCCCCCGCCGGGCAGCCCCCCAGACAGGGTGTCTAGGAACATGGGGGCCCGGTAGTGCTGCGCGCACACACACACACACACATGCACACGCACGCAAACGCACACACACACACACACACGCACACACACACACACACACACACACACACGTGTCATTTAAATAAAAGACATCATCAGCAGCATGAGAAGTGTGTGAGTCATGTAGCCGGGGCGTTCAAAATGGCTACACACAGAGCTACACATAGCGCTACACATAGCGCTACACATAGCGCTACACATAGCGCTACACACAGAGCTAAACACAGAGCTACACACAGAGCTACACATAGAGCTACACAGAGCTACACACAGAGCTGCTCATAGAGCTACAGACAGAGCTACAGACAGAGCTGCTCATAGAGCTACAGACAGAGCTACAGACAGAGCTGCTCATAGAGCTACAGACAGAGCTGCTCAGAGCTACACAGAGCTACACACAGAGCTGCTCATAGAGCTGCTCATAGAGCTACAGACAGAGCTACAGACAGAGCTGCTCATAGAGCTACAGACAGAGCTGCTCATAGAGCTCACACAGAGCTACAGACAGAGCTGCTCATAGAGCTACAGACAGAGCTGCTCATAGAGCTACAGACAGAGCTGCTCATAGAGCTACACATAGAGCTAATAGCCAAGTATTTGTGTATTAGTGTTCTACCTGGGAATCTGCTTGAATCAGGGAGAACAGATCCAGACCTGTAAATAAAGTAGAGGTTTATAAGTATAACACAGAATATATACTAATAGTAATGTTGACTCACAAGTCAATTCATAAATAAAACAGAAAATATTTGATGATTAATGAATTGTCATCTGTTAACAAATGAAATCTCCTGTTATCAGTTTAGATTCAACATCAGCAGTTCTGTTCTTCTAGGTTCTACAGCAACAGCGAGCTCATGAAGACCCCTGAGCCTTCCCCGGGACTAGACCCCTGAGCCTTCCCCGGGACTAGACCCCTGAGCCTTCCCCAGGACTAGACCCCTGAGCCTTCCCCAGGACTAGACCCCTGAGCCTTCCCCAGGACTAGACCCCTGAGCCTTCCCCAGGACTAGACCCCTGAGCCCTCCCCAGGACTAAGACCCCTGAGGCCCTTCCCAGGGACTGGAGACCGCCTGTGAGCCCTCAGCCAGCTACTCCGGACCCCTGGGGCCGGTTCCGCCAGGGAGATGATGTCCGAGATGCTGCCGGAGCCCCTCGTCCCCCAGGTGACTCAGACCCGTGAGCCTTCCCCAGGACTAGACCCCGCTGGAGGCCTTCCCCGGGACGGGAGACCACCAGACGAGGTCTGGATACACAGACGCACTAGACACACTGACCTTCAGCAGGACTAGACTCCTCACTGGAGGCCTTCCCCAGGACTAGACCCCTGAGCCTTCCCCAGGACTAGACCCCTGAGCCTTCCCCAGGACTAGACCCCTGAGCCTTCCCCAGGACTAGACCCCTGAGCCTTCCCCAGGACTAGACCCCTGAGCCTTCCCCAGGACTAGACCCCTGAGCCTTCCCCAGGACTAGACCCCTGAGCCTTCCCCAGGACTAGACCCCTGAGCCTTCCCCAGGACGAGAGGAGAGCTGCGCTGGGCCTGAAGGCTGTAGGCCTACTCTGCATGTCTGTGGGGATGGAGGCCAGGGCGGAGTGGTGGAAGGGCACTGCGTAGTCGGCCAGGGTGGAGCTCAGGTAGGGCGCGTCCAGACTGGGCACGGTGGGCATTCGCACCGACGACGGCTGGTAGGTCAACACTCTAGAGACGGGAGAAACAGGAGACAGAGGTCAGGACACACAGACGCGTCAGGACACACAGACACGTCAGATCACAGCTGGGCTGGCCTCTCACTGACCAGAGGACGTCCTCAGATCACCGACCGCTGGTTCCACTGAGGTCCACAATGTTTACCTGCAGTCTAACCCCTACCCGCTCCCTAGACCCACCTGGTTACTGTCTAACCCCTACCCGCTCCCTAGACCCACCTGGTTACTGTCTAACCCCTACCCGCTCCCTAGACCCACCTGGTTACTGTCTAACCCCTACCCGCTCCCTAGACCCACCTGGTTACTGTCTAACCCCTTACCCGCTCTCCCTAGACCCACCTGGTTACTGTCTAACCCCTACCCGCTCCCTAGACCCACCTGGTTACTGTCTAACCCCTACCCGCTCCCTAGACCCACCTGGTTACTGTCCAACCCCTACCCGCTCCCTAGACCCATCTGGTTACTGTCTAACCCCTAGCTGATCTTTAATCCCCGGGCTATAGTGATAGTATGGTCATAGTGAGTAAAGTGATAGTGATAGTACAGTGATAGTAGTGATAGTGGATAGTATAGTGATAGTACAGTGATAGTGATAGTACCGTGATAGTAGTGATAGTGGATAGTATAGTGATAGTACAGTGATAATGATAATGATAGTATAGTGATAGTACAGTGATAATGATAATGATAGTATAGTGATAGTACAGTGATAATGATAATGATAGTATAGTGATAGTACAGTGATAATGATAATGATATAGTGATAGTACAGTGATAGTGATAAATGATAGTATAGTGATAGTACAGTGAATAAGTGATAAGGATGTATAGTGTAGTTATAGTGATAGTAACAGTGGAATAGTACAGTGTATAGTGAGTAGTGATAGTTACAGTGATAGTGATAATGATAGTATAGTGATAGTACAGTGATAGTGATAAGGATGTATAGTGTAGTATAGTGATAGTACAGTGATAGTATAGTGATAGTGATAATGATAGTATAGTGATAGTACAGTGATAGTGATAAGGATGTATAGTGTAGTATAGTGATAGTACAGTGATAGTACAGTGATAGTATAGTGATAGTACAGTGATAGTGATAATGATAGTATAGTGATAGTACAGTGATAGTGATAAGGATGTATAGTGTAGTATAGTGATAGTACAGTGATAGTACAGTGATAGTATAGTGATAGTACAGTGATAGTGATAATGATAGTATAGTGATAGTATAGTGATAGTGATAGTATAATGATAGTGATAGTATAGTGATAATGATAGTATAGTGATAGTGATGATAGTATAGTGATAGTACAGTAATAGTGATAAGGATGTATAGTGTAGTATAGTGATAGTACAGTGATAGTATTGTGATCGTACACTGATAGTGATAGTACAGTGATAGTGATAGTATAGTAGTGATTGTACAGTGATAGTGATAAGGATGTATAGTGATAGTACAGTGATAAGGATGCATAGTATAGTGATAGTATAGTGATCGTACAGTGATAAGGATGTATAGTGTAGTATAGTGATAGTACAGTGATAGTATAGTGATAGTACAGTGATGTGATAGTACAGTGATAGTATAGTGATAGTACATTGATAGTACAGGGATAGTATAGTGATAGTGATAGTACAGTGATAGTATAGTGATAGTGATAGTATAGTCATAGTACAGTGATAGTATAGTGATAGTGATAGTACAGTGATAGTATAGTGATAGTATAGTGATAGTACAGTGATAGTATAGTGATAGTATAGTGATAGTACAGTGATAGTATAGTGATAGCACATTGATAGTACAGTGCTAGTACATTGATAGTGCAGTGATAGTATTGTGATAGTACAGTGATAGTATAGTGATAGTACGGTGATAGCATAGTGATAGTAGAGTGATAGTATAGTGATAGTACAGTGATAAGGATGTATAGTATAGTGATAGTACAGTGATAAGGATGTATAGTATAGTGATAGTACAGTGATAAGGATGTATAGTATAGTGATAGTACAGTGATAAGGATGTATAGTATAGTGATAGTACAGTGATAAGGATGCATAGTATAGTGATAGTACAGTGATAAGGATGTATAGTATAGTGATAGTATAGTGATAAGGATGTATAGTATAGTGATAGTATAGTGATAAGGATGCATAGTATAGTGATAGTACAGTGATAAGGATGCATAGTATAGTGATAGTACAGTGATAAGGATGTATAGTATAGTGATAGTACAGTGATAAGGATGTATAGTATAGTGATAGTATAGTGATAAGGATGTATAGTATAGTGATAGTACAGTGATAAGGATGTATAGTATAGTGATAGTACAGTGATAAGGATGTATAGTATAGTGATAGTATAGTGATAAGGATGTATAGTATAGTGATAGTATAGTGATAAGGATGTATAGTATAGTGATAGTATAGTGATAAGGATGCATAGTATAGTGATAGTACAGTGATAAGGATGCATAGTATAGTGATAGTACTGTGCAGCAGCACTCACCCCTTGCCGTGCACGTCCTCAGTCTTGGTCATGTAGAGGCAGCGTTTCTTTGGGGGGGGGTCCTCCTCCTCCTCCTCGTTCTCTGAGGAAGAGGAGGAGGAGCTGTCCAGGGTGAGGTCGATGACGTCAGCCTTCTTGGTGGAAGGCGAGGACGGCTCCGAGCAGACAGACACCACCGCCGGGCTGGGCCGCTGGGGGGCCGACGCTGGTGGGGGGGGGGCAATCTCTGATCAATACTGATCACATGTCTGTACTGATCAGCCAATCCCTAATAGGACCGTCTGCTAGAGACCTACCCCCTTCTAGAGATAGACCCTCTTCTAGAGATGGACCCCCTTCTAGAGACCTACCCCCTTCTAGAGATAGACCCTCTTCTAGAGATAGACCCTCTTCTAGAGATGGACCCTCTTCTAGAGACGGACCTTCTTCTAGAGATGGACCTTCTTCTAGAGATGGACCTTCTTCTAGAGATGGACCTTCTTCTAGAGATAGGTCTCCTGTAGAAGGTCTATGGTCTGCTGCAGACCTACCTTCTACTTTTGGGATGCACTGGGATGACAGCTTCAGCGCCTCTTGCTTGGGCCTCATGGGACACCAGGTCCCGTCCTCCTGGAACTTTATCTCGTCCACGTCAGAGCAGTCGTTCAGGATCTCCATGAACAAGCTGAAGGAGAGATAGGAGGTCCATAGCAACAAAGAACCTGGAGATCAGTATCTGGCAGGTCCATATCATGACTTCCCGTGTTCTACAGTCCAACAGAACAGTAGGAGCTAACAGGACAGTAGGAGCTAACAGGACAGTGGCAGCTAACAGGACAGTGGCAGCTAACAGTAGAAGCTAACAGGACAGTATAAACCAACAGTAGAAGCTGACAGGACAGTAGGAGCTAACAGGACATTAGCAGCTAACAGGACAGTAGGAGCTAATAGGACAGTAGGAGCTAATAGGACAGTAGCAGCTAACAGGACAGTAGAAGCTAACAGGACAGTAGAAGCTAACAGGACAGTAGCAGCTAACAGGACAGTAGCAGCTAACAGTAGAAGCTAACAGGAAAGTAGCAGCTAACAGTAGAAGTTAACAGGACAGTAGAAGTTAAAAGGACAGTAGGAGCTAACAGGACAGTAGCAGCTAACAGTAGAAGTTAACAGGACAGTAGGGGCTAACAGGTCAGTAGGGGCTAACAGGTCACTAGGGGCTAACAGGTCACTAGGGGCTAACAGGACAGTAGCAGCTAACAGGACAGTAGCAGCTTACAGGACAGAAGGAGCTAACAGGACAGTAGGAGCTAACAGGACAGTAGCAGCTAACAGTAGGAGCTAACAGGACAGTAGCAGCTAACAGTAGAAGTTAACAGACCAGTAGCAGCTAACAGTAGAAGTTAACAGGACAGTAGAGGCTAAAAGGAAAGTAGGGGCTAACAGGTCAGTAGGGGCTAACAGGAGAGTAGCAGCTAACAGTAGAAGTTAAAAGGACAGTAGGGGCTAACAGGTCAGTAGGGGCCAACAGGACAGTAGCAGCTAACAGTAGAAGTTAAAAGGACAGTAGGGGCTAACAGGACAGTAGAGGCTAAAAGGACAGTAGGGGCTAACAGGTCAGTAGGGGCTTACAGGACAGTAGGGGCTTACAGGACAGTAGCAGCTAACAGACCAGTAGCAGCTAACAGGACAGTAGCAGATAACAGTAGAAGTTAACAGGACAGTAGGGGCTAACAGGACAGTAGCAGCTAACAGTAGAAGTTAAAAGGACAGTAGGGGCTAACAGGTCAGTAGGGGCTAACAGGACAGTAGGGGCTAACAGGTCAGTAGGGGCTAACAGGTCAGTAGGGGCTAACAGGTCAGTAGGGGCTAACAGGACAGTAGGGGCTAACAGGTCAGTAGGGGCTAACAGG
This sequence comes from Melanogrammus aeglefinus, assembly GCA_900291075.1. Taxonomy (NCBI): domain Eukaryota; kingdom Metazoa; phylum Chordata; class Actinopteri; order Gadiformes; family Gadidae; genus Melanogrammus; species Melanogrammus aeglefinus. The sequence continues at coordinate 13,030 of OLKM01002075.1, read as the reverse complement.
ACAGTGGGAGCTAACAGGACAGTGGGGGCTAACAGGACAGTGGGGGCTAACAGGACAGTAGGGGCTAACAGGACAGTAGGGGCTAACAGGACAGTGGGGGCTAACAAGACAGTAGGGGCTAACAGGTCAGTAGGGGCTAACAGGACAGTGGCAGCTAACAGGACAGTAGGGGCTAACAGGTCAGTAGGGGCTAACAGGACAGTGGCAGCTAACAGGACAGTAGGGGCTAACAGGTCAGTAGGGGCTAACAGGACAGTAGGGGCTAACAGGACAGTGGGGGCTAACAGGACAGTGGGGGCTAACAGGACAGTGGGGGCTAACAGGACAGTAGGGGCTAACAGGACAGTAGGGGCTAACAGGACAGTGGCGGCTAACAGGACAGTAGGGGCTAACAGGACAGTGGCAGCTAACAGGACAGTAGGGGCTAACAGGACAGTGGGGGCTAACAGGACAGTGGGGGCTAACAGGACAGTGGGGGCTAACAGGACAGTAGGGGCTAACAGGACAGTGGCGGCTAACAGGACAGTAGGGGCTAACAGGACAGTAGGGGCTAACAGGACAGTGGGGGCTAACAGGACAGTGGGGGCTAACAGGACAGTAGGGGCTAACAGGACAGTGGCAGCTAACAGGACATTGGCAGCTAACAGGACAGTAGGGGCTAACAGGACAGTAGGGGCTAAAGGCCACTGACCCGTCGATGATGAGGCCCTCGTAGGCGGCCTTCTTGTCGCACACGGGGCAGATCCAGGTGGGCTTCTTCTCGTTCATCTGCAGGTAGAGCGCGGCGTCGAAGCACTGCAGGTGGGAGCAAGTCAGCGCCCGGCACGGCACCGTCAGCCGCATCTTCCCGAGCTGGAGGAGGACAGAGTCAGAGATCTCACACACACAGGACCTCATGAACGGACTGACGGACGGACGTGGAAACAACTTACCGGGCACATGAGTGACACACGGAGGCTGGTGGTGGCGATCTCACTGTCCGGGTCGGCGGTCAGCTTCTCTTTGACTGAACAGAAACATGTTGGGTTAACCCTCACAGAAACATGTTGGATTAACCCTCACAGAAACATGTTGGGTTAACCCTCACAGAAACATGTTGGGTTAACCCTCACAGAAACATGTTGGGTTAACCCTCACAGAAACATGTTGGGTTAACCCTCACAGAAACATGTTGGGTTAACCCTCACAGAAACATGTTGGGTTAACCCTCACAGAAACATGTTGGGTTAACCCTCACAGAAACATGTTGGGTTAACCCTCACAGAAACATGTTGGGTTAACCCTAACCCTAACAGAAACATGTTGGGTTAACCGTTTCTGTTAGGGTTAGGGTTAACCCAACATGTTTCTGTTAGGGTTAGGGTTAACCCAACATGTCCCATGTTGGGTTAACATGTTGGGTTAACCCTAACCCTAACAGAAACATGTTGGGTTAACCTTAACCCTAACATGTCCCATGTTGGGTTAACATGTTGGGTTAACCCTAACCCTAACAGAAACATGTTGGGTTAACCATGCATCCATGACGTGAAACATGGCGGGCCTAAGGTGTGTGCTGTGTTAGCATCTAGCAGAATGCGTTGATGTCATTAAGGAGCTGGTAGGAGTCCTGCTGAAAGATTTCTACAGGTAGGCCACACAACTCTGAGGAAGAGGAAGTGATGCGTACTCAGAGCTCTACTAGCAGGAGGAAGTGATGCGTACTCAGAGCTCTACTATGAGGAAGTGATGCGTACTCAGTAGGGGTGTAACGGTACACGTATCTGTACCGAACCGTCACGGTACAGGCACTTCGGAGCAGTTACAGAGGTGTACCACGGTACGTAAATGTGGCGTACATAGCGGCCAACGATCGTCGAACAGTCGAATAGTCGGAGTCACGTAGAATATGGAATAATGAATGTGACTGTCGTTATTTATTACTCTTCTCAATGCTGTTGAACGCTCCGTTGACCTGCACGGGCCTCACAACTTCCACTGGTGAATAGCGTCCTTGGTTGCTAAGCGACGTCAACGTCTTTGGCAGACTATTTCTCTGCTGATCAACACCACGAATGCTGGTAGGAAAATGAATTGTAAAAAGACACACCGTGTGAAGTTATATTTTTGACGTGTCATAATAAAAAGCCTCTCCCTGTGTCATTGTGTGTGCGTGTATCCGAGGTGTGTGCGTGCCCGGGGGGTTCTTGATTGAGCGATTTTCGAATATTATTCGAATACTTCTCAGCGAATATCGAATAGTATTTTTGCCAGAAATGCACATCCCTAGCACGCGCCTTTGAAAAGGCGCCATCCGGGTGCAACTATCACTGTTGCTGCGTAAAAAAAGCTGTGCAAAAAAAAAAGAACTGTGCAAACCCAGCTCACACGCTATTTCAACAACCCCTGTCTGAGAATTCAGAAATGCAAATGCCATAACCAAGTTTATTGTTGTTTTCATTGCTGCTGATCTATGGCCATTCTCCGTTGTTGACAAACAAGTTGTTTTTTTAAATTTTCCCCTTAACTATGAACCGTACCGTACTGTGACTCAAAAGTTGGGTATGGAATCCTCTTTTTTGGCCATTTTTGCAAAATGACTTGAAATCCTTATCGTAACCCACTTACAGCCACTGAGTTAGAAGTACTGACATTGAAATTAAACAAGTCAATCATCTGTGGAACGGGCAGGGCTCGAAAAACTCCAGCCAATGATTTCCAGACCCACCGAGTGGCATTGGACAGTAAGTACGTCAATCAAACGGTCGTACCGCACTCCCCCCCTCCCCGCGCGTGACCCCTTCGTGCACGTACTCAAAGCTCGTGACCCAGAGCAAGCTTCTGTTTGTTGTTATCCTGCGGTAGCTACTGGAGCTAGCTAACTAGCTAATGGCTCGCTCTCGTGCATCCGTGTTCTCGCTCGTGCATGACTGCGTGTCCATGTACTTGGAATGGGTGGAGTCAGAGTCAGCGTTGAAGGAGAGGGGGTACGACCATTTGAGTTGTGTACTTTCAAAATCTGCTGGCAAATCCCATACCCAACCTTTAAGAACCAAGGTACGTACCAAACCGTGACTTTTGTATACCGTTACACCCCGAGTAATAAGAGCTCTGCTAGGAGGAAGTGATGCGTACTCAGAGCTCTGCTAGGAGGAAGTGATGCGTACTCAGAGCTCTGGAGTGGTCGGGGTTCCGGATGCCCTTCATCCTCAGCCTCTGGAGGAGCAGTGGCGACGTCAGCTGCCTCACCAGGTACACCGACAGGGAGTAGGTCTGCACACACACACACACACACACACACACACACACACACACACACACACACACACACACACACACACACACACACACACACACACACACACACACACACACACACACACACACACACACACACACACACAGGGGTCATGATGGTGGAGACGGGGTCATGATGGTGGAGACGGGGTCATGATGGTGGAGACGGGGTCATGATGGTGGAGACGGGATGTCATACCTTTCCGATCTCCGGCGCCCAGGTCACAGAGATCTGATTGGGCACGGCCGATGACAGGCGGACCAAGGAGGTGATGTTGAGCGCCCTTCCTGGTCGCTTCTGCTCCACGCCGTTCTTAGGAGGCGGGGCATAACCCTAGACGCACAACAACCACAAGATGAGGGGACGGCGACGGCAGGAAGGCCAGGTGGTGGGGGGGGGAACTCACCGGCAGGGGGAACAGCTTCCCGTTGACCTTGATGCACAGGCTGTTGGGGTAGTTGTCCTCCTGAGGACAGCTGGTCTCAGACAGACAGAACCTAGGAGACGACATGGGACAACACCTGCTGTCTTCACCAGAGGACAACACGCTGAGGACAACACCTGGTGTCTTCACCAGAGGACAACACGCTGAAGACAACACCTGCTGTCTTCTAGGGATGGGCAACGATCGTATATATTATTATTATAATATTGAATCATGAATGTGACTGTCGTTATTTATTACACGGCTCTTCTCAATGCTGTTGAACGCTCCGTTCAACAGCATTGGCCTTCACAACTTCCGCTGGTGAATAATCTTTTGATAATTCACCGTTGCTAAGGATATAATGACTGCTGTCGAGGAAAGTTGATCTCTTTTTTTTTTATCGTATCACTCCGGAAGTAGTCTGGTAACTTGTCAACCCCAGCGTCCTTGGCTGTTAAGCGACGTCAACGTCTTTGGCGGATTATTTCTCTGCTGATCAACACTACTGCTGGTAACAAATAAATTGTAAAAAGACACACCGTGTGAAGTTATTTTCTGGCCATAGTTTCCATATGCTAAAGACGTGTCTAGTTCACCGTCATGCAGGCTGGGTTCAGTAAAATAAATAGCAATCTGTTTCCAGCGCATGTAGGCCTATCTGCCTTAGCCCACGATGGCGCAGTTGTTGAAATAAACAGATTGATTTCATAAAAATCATAAAGCCTCTCCCTGTGTCTCCCCCTAACACACTGAGGACAACACACTGAGGACGGTGTCTTCCCCACGGGGCGACTATCTGAAGGGAGCCGTGTTAACTCACCTCAGCTGGATCTGAACCATGTAGTCCCGCCGGCCGCCTGGAAGGAAGTCTCTGATGAACCAACAGACAGCTTGTTAGTGTGGCCCTGCCAATGGTAGAACTACAGAGAACATGATGGAGAGGTAGCTACAGCGTGAACCACGGGACGAAGGTCTCCATGACGCAAGATCTTCTGTCAGAGCGGAGGAAGGGGAGGCCTACCTGGAGATGCAAATCTCTCGTACTTGCTGAGGCGTCAAGGCGAAGATGAAGTACTTCTCTTGGTGGTAGCGCTGGACCGTGCTCGCTCCTGTAAAGAAAGACAAGCTGGTCAAGAAGGGGTCCGGAGAGCAGGAGGCCGCCCCGTCACTGCTGAGAGGACCAAAGGACACCCACCCAGACTGGAGGGCTTGATCAGCACGTCCAGCACGTCGTAGAACGGCAGCGCCTTCATCTGCACGTCAGGGTGGACGGGGGGCGGGAGCGGGGCCGGCTGCTGGAGGTTCATCCTGCTGCTGGTCCTGGAGGTCACCAGGAGGTCACCTGGAGGTCACCAGGAGGTCACCAGGAGGTCACCAGCTCGTCACACTGGAGCAACACCAAGACAAGGGGACTCCTGTAGAAATATCCGGGTTCCCTGAACTCCCAGCTCCTTGGCAGAACACTGCAAACCTAGCTGAAACCGGGCCAGGAGACGGGGTCAGGGGGTCAGAAGATGGGGTCAGCAGATGGGGTCAGGGTCAGCCTGGTCTTTAATCCCGGGGGGAGGGGGGCAGTGAGCTACTATCCAGGGCTCCAGCGGTTCTCGAGACACCGTGAGTCCCTCAGCAGAACGTGGGGATCAGGAACACTCCAGCTGGGTCCAACAACACTTGAGTTCTGGAGAAAGAGGGTGAGGGTTATCTCTGTATAGCGATGACCAATAGGGCTACAATAAGGGTGTGTGTAGGAGCCGCATTTAAGTTTTTTATGATTTGAGTGACTCACTAATTGCTCCTTCTTTCCCACCTTTGGTGAGTGCACACCTGCGACAGGTGCTGATGGTGCACCCTTTAAATAGGCCACGGAAGTGCATGACGTGGAGAAGGCTGGCAAGCAGATAGTTATTGACCGTCTGTTTGTGAACTGTGCAACTTGATATATGCATCCTTAATTTGTTATATTTTATTTACAATAAATGACGGCCAAAGGCCGGCCTTGGACAGTCAAACTCTTACTCTTTTTTGGACACAAACTGCGCGTCAAACAATGCCATCACCAGCTTTCTCCGTGTGGCAAAAGGACAACTTGGGATCTTGGGGTTATAGGAAAAACCCAACCACGGTTTTTTCGCCATTACAATAGTCAATAACTTTGCTTCGATTTTTTCCCAATGGTAGGCCTATTTGGATTCATGCGATCTGGAGGCAAAGGAACGTTGGCCAAACGCGTGGAACAAGTAGAACAAAGGAACGCTTCACAGAGGTTTGAGTGAAGATACCATTACGTTAATGGATTTTTCGTTACCATGTAATAATGGACTAATTTAGAAACATGTTTCGTTTATGATTTTTTCGTTAATCAACTGAGATATTTAGTTTTTGTTTTTGGAAAAGACATGAAATGTTTTGAATCTTTTTTTTTGAGATATTTCGAATAATCCGAAAGAGGATAAATACCTTTCGTTATTTTTGGAAGGTTATTTTAAGCACGATGGACAGTTCGGACGAAGCCTACGAAATGTCACCGGTGGAAGGAGTCGGCGAGCAGGCAGCGCGTTTACGCGCAGCTAGGTCCGGTAAAATGTCTCACCTTACACGAAGGATGAACATAATGAACAATTTGATGGTAGGGAATGAGTATCTTGAGGAATTGAGAGGAAACTTAACCAAGTTTGAGGAAATGCTTGACTCATTCCAAACCTTGCATTCGAATTACGCAGAGTTTTTGGATGAGGAAGCACGCAAGGAGGATAACGAGGCATGGTATAAGCCGCGACGAATGCAGATCATGGCTTTCGTGAGGCGTGTGAATAACTGGATTTCGCAGGCAGACGACGCTGGTGCCTCTTCTGCCGTCATGCAGGAGGAGGAGGACCCAGCGGAATCTGTTAATGTTGCAGACGTCGATAACCCCGATGCGCAATCAGTTTCAGTTTCCAATAGGTCCAATAGATCTACGTTGTCTTCGTCATTGCGCGTCGGCGCAGAGGCAGAACGATTAGCTTTAGTGGCAAAAGCTGCAAGATTAAAGGAGAAGCATGCAATAGAAGAACAGGAACAAATGTTAAGGAAAAAGAGAGAAACATTGGAATTGGATGCAGAAATTGAAGCTGCTACAGTAAAAATCAACTATCTAAAAAATGCTGAAACAAATGTATCTAACCCTGTGCATTCTGTTAAAGGGTCCGTATTAGGTGCTGAAGCAGCTCAAGACACATCTGATGCATCAACAGCTACACAAGACAAAGCTGGAGGAAAAGGTTAGACTATTCGCTTCATCCTCATGATGGGACTGCTCCAGCAGTCAGGAGTAAGACAGGTACCCATGTTAAATTTCCCCTGCTTAAGTCAGGTGCAGATAGGCAACATTTAGGCGCAGACATGCCTACTCTCCATCCCAGTGCCGGCAGTGATATTAGGTCACAACAGCCACACACCTCCACATGTAGCTTTCCCTCTGCCCAACACTCATCTCATAGCTATTCCTCTGACATTCCCCCTGTTATTCCACATGCTAGCTCAGATCAGGGGAATCACATCATCCACGTTTTGGAGAATCAAAGTGAACTGACAAGGATGCTCATGAAACAACAACTTCTAGCTACCCTACCCCAACGAAACATCCCACTCTTCGACGGACATGTTCTGGAATACAAATCGTTCATCCATTCAATTGAACAGAACATTGAAAGGAAAACAGACAACAATACAGACAGGTTACAGTTCCTTATTCAATATACTAAAGGGCCAAGCACAACGGATGGTCAAGAGTTGTGAGGTACATGTCACCAAGACAGAGGCTATCAGAAAAGCAAAGCAGTTACCTAAAAGATAACTTTTGGAAATGATATAAGATCTCTTGTGCATATTTGGAAAAGGTTTTTATCATGGACTCAAATAAAATCTGATGATTCTAAAATGCTACAAGATTATGCCATGTTTCTCAGAAGCTGCTGCAACGCCATGGAGGAAATGGAATACATGCAGGAGCTGGACACCATATCCAGCATGAGAAGCATTGTCCTCAAGTTGCCATTCAAGCTCAGGGAGGAAATGGCTTAACAAGGCATTTGAGCTGCAAGAACGTCAAGGACGTAGGGTGAGAATTTTAGATCTTGTTTCCTTCATTGAAAAACAAGCCTGTATAGCAGCTGATCCAATTTTTGGTAATCTACAGGATCAGTCATCTAGTAGATGTTTAGGGCTAAATCCCCTATTAAGTCACAGCCTCTCAAAAGTCGTGTATGGCAGTAGCTATGCCACTAGCATTGCTCTTGCCCAAAAAGAGACAAAGCCTGAACCCTCTTGCCCCTTCTGTAGCTCAGAGCACACATTGGACTTGTGCAAAGACTTCTTGAAGAAAATACATAGGGACAAGATTAGTTTTTTAAAGACCAAGGGCATATGCTTTGGATGTCTATCCGCAGGCCACATTAGCAAAGAATGCAAAAAGCGACTTACTTGTAAAGTGTGCAAGAAGGCTCACCCAAGGCGTTTTGCATATTGAGTTTAAGGACGTCACAGCTAAAGAAGCAGGAAAACCCTCTGGTCTTATAGGAAGTGCATCAGCAGAGTTATGTGGTCATATAGGGGCTGGAGACCAAGAGTGTGCACTTTCAATCGTCCCAGTTAGGGTTAAGGCAGCAATGAGGCGGCCAAGTCTTGCAGGGTGTATGCTCTCTTGGACCCAGGTCTTCTGGCCACATTCTGCTCTGAGGAGCTCATGACGCGTCTTAATCTAAACGGAAGGAAAACACAAATTCTTCTACGCACAATGAATCAGGAAAAATCTGTTCCCACTCATGTTGTTTCAGGAATTGAAGTGTCAGCATTGGACAGCGATAACTTCTCACCTCTTCCTGACACTTTCACTCAAAAGGAGATGCCAGTAACAACTAGCAACATCCCCAGGCAGCATGACTTAGCGCAATGGGCGTATTTAAGTAAAGTCAAAATCCCCTCCATTAGTGCCAAGGTAGAGCTCTGTTAATTGGAACTAATGCTCCAAACCTGATAGAACCCATGGAGGTTGTTAATAGCCAAAGTGGGGGCCCCTATGAGCAGTCAGAACACTACTGGGGTGGGTGGTAAATGTGCGCCACTTAGAAAGGGAACTGGCAATGTTAAGGAGTTGTTAACTGTGAATAGGATTTCAGTGGCAAAGGCTGGAAGAGACTTCTGATCTCCCAGTACAATCAGGATTTTTATATGAAGTTGCATCTGAGGAGAAAACTGAAATTTCCATGAGGACAAAGGATTTTGTGAAAATGGCCAATCGAGGCAGTTCTGAATGATGGACATTACAATCTGAAACTGCCCTTCAGAAAGGCGGATGTCTGTATGCCAAACAATCGCCAAATTGCAGAACAGCGCCTCCACAGCCTAAAAAGGAAAATGAACAAGGACGAGCAATATAAACAGGAATATGTTGCATTTCTTGGTGACATCTTTGAGAGCAGTTATGCAGAGGAGGTCCCACAGGAAGAACTCGGACAGCTTCTCACAGTAAAAGACATGGCAGGGGCAGAAAGGTCAGTCATCACGTATATGCAAAGAAGAGCATTCCCTGCTGAAATAGCAACACTAGAGATGACCCCGCCTAGAGTGCACAAGGGCAGCAAGATCTGCAGGCTTGATCCTGTGCTGGACGAGGGCATTCTAAGAGTAGGTGGCCGACTGCACAAATCTGCAATGCCCGAGGAAACAAAACACCCCTGCATCTTACCCAAAGATTCACACGTTTCCATACTGCTCTTAAGACACATCCATGAACGCTGTGGCCACAATGGCAGAAACCACATGCTGTCAGAGCTCCGGAAAAAGTACTGGATTGTAAAGGGCAACTCAGTAGCAAGGAAGGTGCTCTCAAGATGTGTCGTTTGTCGGCGTGCAAGGGGAAAAGCAGGTGAACAGAAAATGGCGGATTTGCCGCTGGAAAGAATCCTACCTGACCTCCCCCCTTTACAAATGTCGGGTTGGACTACTTCGGCCCAATTGTAGTGAAGCGAGGAAGAACCACCGTCAAAAGGTACGGAGTTATTTTTACCTGTATGTCTAGTCGAGCTGTTCATCTTGAAGTTGCATTTTCACTTGACACAGCATCCATGCTTTGAGGAGATTTGTCTGCAGGAGGGGCCAAGTTAAGCACATCAGGTCCGACAATGGAACCAACCTGAGGGGTGCTGACGTGGAGCTCAAGAAGGCCCTGAAGCACTGAATGAGCAGAAAATCCAAGATGCCCTGCTCCCAGATGGAATCGAATGGATTTCAATCCACCAGCAGCATCACACTAATGGCGGAGTCCTGGGAAAGGCTCATAAGATCTGTCCGCCAGGTGCTGAACTCCACTCTCCAACAGCAGTCCATCGATGATGATGAGGCCTTGCCAAACGCTGCTCTGCGAGGTGGAGGCATCCTGAACAACCGTCCTCTCTCCACAGGTCCTCAGACCCACATGACCCTTGAGCCACTGACTCCAAAATCAACATCCTCCTGTGGAAAACCCAGCAATCCTATCGCTACCCCTGGGACCTTCCTGAAGTCCGATCTCTATATGCCAGGCGCCGCTGGAAACAGGTCCCAGTACATGGCTGATCTATTCTGCACAGGGTGGACTAAAGAATATCTTCTACTACTGCAGGAGAGACAGAAATGGACTGCAGTAAAAAAGAATCTGAGCATCGGAGACATTGTCCTGGTCGTTGACCCACACGCTCCCACGAGGGTCATGCGCATTAGGAAGAGTGGCTGGAGACCAAACCTGATGCAAGGGGTCTGGTGCGGTCAGTGGAAGCTCCAGACACAGAGACTTCAGTCGCTTGAGAGGCGCATTACCAAACTGTGCCCAATCCTTTGAAGCTGAAGAAGTGACCAGGGTTACTGATCACCTTTAAAGGAATGTAATGTGTATATGTTTTCACACAGTCTGAAAAAATATAACATTATGCATTGTATACCTAAAAAAGCTATTAGGTATATATCGTTATTCACTTCAACGATAATTGCCCCTCTTATGGCTCCTTTATTATTAATTTGAGTAATTGGTTCTATAGAGAACAATTAGGGGCCGGTGTGTAGGAGCCGCATTTAAGTTTTTTATGATTTGAGTGACTCACTAATTGCTCCTTCTTTCCCCACCTTTGGTGAGTGCACACCTGCGACAGGTGCTGATGGTGCACCCTTTAAATAGGCCACGGAAGTGCATGACGTGGAGAAGGCTGGCAAGCAGATACAGTTATTGACCGTCTGTTTGTGAACTGTGCAACTTGATATATATGCATCCTTAATTTGTTATATTTTATTTACAATAAATGACGGCCAAAGGACGGCCTTGGACAGTCAAACTCTTACTCTTTTTTGGACACAAACTGCGCGTCAAACAATGCCATCACCAGCTTTCTCCGTGTGGCAAAAGGACAACTTGGGATCTTGGGGTTATAGGAAAAACCCAACCACGGTTTTTTCGCCATTACAGTGTGTGTGAAGTTGTTTTGAGGTAGTTTGGCTGATTTGAGGCCCTGTGGGCAGGCAGGCAGGCCTACAAGTAGACTGCGGACATCGGGGATTGAAATCAGAACCCTTTGGCTGGGAGTTAACCTAGCCGCTAGATGTCTAGAGGGACTATCTTAGCCCCTCTGAACAGATGAGCAGTATAGCCAGAGCTATGGCTAAACACTATAGACACCGGTGTCGACCGACATAATGGTTCAATAGGTTCATAAGTCCTACGGCCAAAATGCCTTCTGACCAAATTCTCCAGTAAAAGGAGTAGAAGTAAAGGGGGACTGATTAGGGTAATGAAGTCCTACCGGCCGTTTGTTAAACCGAAAATATGATGCCAACAGATTAAACCTCCACCACGTCCCTTCTCTATGGAGCAGTTCAACAGATTAGACTCTGACGCCGCCCTGCCCATCCCAGACCCCCTGCACAACAAGCGACCCAGACGAGCCCATCTGCAGGTTCAATGTTGACGCCCCTGGCGAGACCCCCACACACTGCAGCACCGTACCGGGTCCCCGGCCCTCACGTTAGTCTTTACTTTAGAATCAATTTAACATGCGAGTTAAATCCTTCCCGCGCTCCGCGGGGCAGCTCCCTGTAGTCCTACAGGGTTAGATGATGATGATCATCATCATCATCATCATCATCTAACCCTGTAGTCCTACAGGGTTAGGGTTAGATGATGATGTTCATCTAACACTAACCCTGTAGGACTACAGGGTTAGATGATGATGTTCATCATCTAACCCTAACCCTGTAGTCCTACAGGGTTAGATGATGATGTTCATCATCTAACCCTAACCCTGTAGGACTACAGGGTTAGATGATGATCATCATCATCATCATCTAACCCTAACCCTGTAGGACTACAGGGTTAGATGATGTTCATCACCATCTGGGTTTATTAGTAACAGATAGTAACTTTCGGTATCCACAGACACTCTGAACACCTCAACAGTTTCCACTACAGATTGAAGCCCAAGTTGAACGTGCGGGTGAACTATAGTCCCACTTTCCTGGGGTTTCTCTCCCATTGAGCAGCCTGCGGTAGGAGGCCTGTCGGTAATGGACCGGGACTACCGTTTAAAACGGTTATATTATGTGAATATACAGCTATTTATATTAATATTATAATTATATCTCAATAGGAACTATTAGCAGAAGCTATCCGCTAGCCACATGAAGCTAGCGTCGAAGCGGACACCACTGAGCCCCGACCCCCTCGGCGGAGCCCGCGAGCGGAGGGTGTAAATACATACATCGTTATTAAACACAACCCCTCGGTGTTGTTCTCACTCACCATCACAATCCGCCATCTTGTCTTCGCGGTCATCCGCGTCATCCTCTCCTGACATGTGACCCGCGTTGCCAGATTGGGCGGGAAATCTATCTGGCAACCCAGGACCAGCAACCCAAGCCCGTTCTCTCAAGGATCGGTGATCGATAAATACCAGCAAAGATCCAAAAAAAAGGAAAACGTGTCTTTATAGCCAATGAAGTATAATATCACAGATAAATCTGGATAACATCCAGCTTATTTAATATTATAATTACATATAATAAATAATACAATTGATTGGAATGGCCACTTGGGGCTTTACGTGAAGGGGGTAGCAGATGAGACATTTTAAAACCATATTTATAACCTCTTCATTTGGGATGCGGAATGGATCCTTGTTTCAATGTGAAATAACAAAGTGAATTGGACTGTAAGTAAGGTTTAATCAACCGATTTGACTGTTGTCATACCATTGAATGGACGAAATCCGGATACCATCATCCCACAAATATGGGCCAGTAGGGCCCTACTCTACCTACTAGTA
>OLKM01002074.1:83706-86537 GCA_900291075.1 Melanogrammus aeglefinus | reverse complement strand
CCTGCAGTGGAGTGCGCCTTGGAGGGGTCGTCCCGGGGATCTCTGTGGTTCAACGACCCTCTCTGCCTCAGATACTCACAGGCTGCACATCGCTGGCACATCTCTGGCACATTGCCGGCACATCGCTAGCACTTTGCTGGCGTGTCCTTAGCACATTGCTAGCACATTTAAAGCACATCGCCAGCACATTTGTAGCACATCGCTAGCAAGTCGCTAGCATGTCGCTAGCACGTCACTAGCATGTTGCTGGCATGTCCCTATAGCCCATTGCTAGCATATCGCCAGATCATCACTAGCATATCGCTAGCACATCGCCGGAATATCGCTACCACATCGCTAGCACATCGCTAGCACATAGATAGCACATCGATAGCTTGCCAACACGTCGCTAGCACATCACTAGCACATTACTAGCACATTACTAGCACATCGCTAACACATCACTAGCACATTACTAGCACATCGCTGGCACATCCTTAGCTCATTGCTAGCACGCCGCTGGCATTCAGGGGGTTAACAGATGACCAGTGTTCTTGGTCTTGGCTGGGATGTGGCTGCTTGCCTTTGGGTGAGGTGGCTTGGGGTGACTGTTGTTCGCCCCCTCCTCTCATCACCTCTCTCTCTTCCTCTCACTTGGTGTCTCTCTGTCTCTCTCCCCACCGTGTCGCTCTCCATCTCTCAACCAATTTGCCTGTCCCTCTATATTTTATTCTCTCTCTCTCTCTCTCTCTCTCTCTCTCTCTCTCTCTCTCTCTCTCTCTCTCTCTCTCTCTCTCTCTCTCTCTCTCTCTCTCTCTCTCTCTCTCTCTCTCTCTCTCATTTCCTCCCTATGGGGGTGATTGATCATTGTGACAAGAAAGGGGGCCTGCTGCTGCTGCTGCTGGTGTTGCCAAGGCAACAGCGGACGCTCCAGATGTGGGTTAGAGAGGGGTGGGGGGAGGAGAGAGAGAGAGAGATAAAGAGAGAGATAATTACAATACATATCAATTAGGATAAAATGTAAACAAAATGTACATTTAAATACAAGTAACCTGACTTAAAATGAAGAGGAGGAAGAGAGAGGGGGAGAGAGAGGGGAGAGAGAATAATATAGTAAGTGAAAATACAATACATATCAATTAGAATGAAATTTATACAAAATGTGCATTTAAATACAATTAACCTGACCTAAGATTTAGAGGAGAGAGGAAGAAGAGAGGGAGAGAGAGAGAGAGAGAGAGAGAGAGAGAGAGAGAGAGAGAGAGAGAGAGAGAGAGAGAGAGAGAGAGAGAGAGAGAGAGAGAGAGAGAGAGAGAGAGAGAGAGAGAGAGAGAGAGAGAGAGAGAGAGAGAGAGGGAAAGAGAGGGAGATAGAGGGAGATAGAGAGAGAGGGGGAGAGAATAATAAAGTAAGTGAAATACATACATATTATCAATTGAAATAAAATATATACAAAATACAAATTGAATTCAAGTAACTTTACCTAAAATGTAGAGGAGAAAGAGAGAGGGAAAGAAAGAGAGAGTGACAGGGAGAGAGAGAGAGAGAGAGAGAGAGAGAGAGAGAGAGAGAGAGAGAGAGAGAGAGAGAGAGGGAGAGGGAGAGGGAGAGGGAGAGGGAGAGAGAGAGAGTGAGAGACAGGGAGCCAGAGATAGGGAGAGAGCGAGAGGGAGAGAGCGAGGGAGAGAGCGAGTGTTCTCCCCTGACTGGCGTTAAAGACATGGTGCGTTGACATGCTTTTGATGCTGGGAGTGGTGTGTTCCATTTGTGTTCTGCTCCATTATTTATCCCCTCGCTGCATATAAACACCAGTGCTCTTCCCGCTCTGCGTTCCTCTCTGTAAATAGCTCGCCTTGGTGGTGCCTCGTGGAGGCTAATACACTGGTGCCTTCTGGGAGATGTTTTGTGTTGTTCTGTGTTTCTGTGGGTTCAAACAGCACGTCGGAGGAAGAGCCTTGAAGAAGACGTGAGCACGTTTCACGATGTAAGCGTGTTACAATAGTTGACAGGATAATGAAAGATGTTCAGTTATAAACATCTCATGAAAGGCATTGTTGTAGCGGGAGCAGTCCTTGTTACAAAAGTTTATCAGTTTGTCCTTATCGCTTAAATGGCACAGATACACACACACACACACACACACACACACAAGCGCGTATACACACACGCACGCAGACACAAAACACACACAAACACACACACACACGCACACGCACACATGCACAGCCTTACTGGAAAAGAAGCATCCAATATCATTCCCTCGTCAGCAGGGCACTCAGACATAATCATCACTTTGTGAATACATTTACTGATACGCCAAGTCTGCAATTTTGCGGTTTATACACCCCATTGGTCCAAGAGATAATGGCATTCCCCTCAACGAGAATGCAAGCAATTTGCTTACTCCCGGTTTGGGACGCCGTGATAGGCTGAAGAAGGGGGTTGATTGGCAGGTGGGTTGTCGGAATAACCGCTCCGTAAACGGGCAGTAAATTGGAGTCTAAATGAGTCTAGACTCACGGCTGATTGACAGCCAGACACAGCTTACTTTAGTGAACAGGAAGGAAGTGGCAGACATCTCCTCTCTATAAATTATACCACCATGAACAGATGGAAGATGCAGTACTTCATAGGGCTATCTGAGTCCTGCCCCTTCATCCCCTAGTATCTCACCCTCTCTCTCTCTAGTCTCACTCTCTCTCTCTCTCTCTCTCTCTCTCTCTCTCTCTCTCTCTCTCTCTCTCTCTCTCTCTCTCTCTCTCTCTCTCTCTCTCTCTCTCTCTCTCTCTCTCTCTCTCTCTCTCTCTCTCTCTCTCTCTCCTCTCTCTCTCTCTCTCTCTCTCTCTCTCTCT
>OLKM01002074.1:78706-81206 GCA_900291075.1 Melanogrammus aeglefinus | reverse complement strand
GGGACCTAGGCTACCAATGCAAGCTAATAGTGTTTCTTTTTGGCAGCTTGGGGCATGTCCACAACCATTTTATCAGTGGGTTAAGGCTGGCTGGGCTCTCCAGCAGAAAACGAAACAGTTAGCAAAGTTCTGCTCCCTATCAGCAGTGATAGGCAGTCTGGCAGTGTGGCGCAGCCGCGCATGTTTTTTGTTCCCTTGAACAAAGACCTATCTTATCTCTGAAATATTTGAATCCTGTCTCTTGTAATGTGATTGGTGGATTCAAATAAAGAATTAAATGTGTGTGTGTGTGTGTGTGTGTGTGTGTGTGTGTGTGTGTGTGTGTGTGTGTGTGTGTGTGTGTGTGTGTGTGTGTGTGTGTGTGTGTGTGTGTGTGTGTGTGTGTGTGTGTGTGTGTGTGTGTGTGTGGTCACAGCAGGGAGCGCCACAAGGTGAACAACAGTAAGGAGAGCAGCCGCTCGGAGCGCTCCGTCGTCATCAACCCCCCGGACACGCCCTCCCACAACTCCCAGGACTCCCCGGTCCACAATGGGGAGCCTCTCCCGGGGGAGCCCGGACCCCCCGAACCGGACCAGGGCGACGAGACCCAGGTACCCCCACGCACCCCCTGAGGACCGGGTCCGGAGGGCCGCAGGGTACAGGGGGGGGGCGGCATGAGGCTCAGGGGGTAGCTCGGCTCGGCTGGCACCCCCGAGGGTTGCTGGTTCGATTCCCCGGCTCCTCCGAGCTAGAGTGCCGAGGTGCCCCTGAGCAAGGCATCTCACCCTGGCTGCTCTTGACGGGGGCCGGCTGTCGCCCACTATGGCTGACACCGCCGTCGGTGTGTGAGTGTGTGAATGAATGGGTGAATGTTGGACGGTGTTGTGAAGCGCTTTGAGTGGCCGCTGGTTAAAAAGCGCGGAATAATGGCGCATTTCCACTAGCACGGCTCGGCTCGATACGGCTCGGCTCGGCTCAAATCCAAACAAAAAATAAAATAAAAATACAAATCCGAAAGACCAGAACAACAACAACGCGTGGTGCCGTCAAGCTCCCTCTGAATCCGTTCTTCGGCAACCAGAGTCAGGAACGTCTGGACCTCCTCCACCGACCAAGGAGTGGATTTTTTCTGAGAAGCCATCTCGTTCCAAGTCAAAAAGCAGGAAAAATTTGTTTCTTGTCTCGCATCTTGTTTTTATTTACATTCTAGGCGGTCGTCGCGCGGTTATGACGCTTCCAGTGACGACACTCATCGGCCAATCAGTGGAAGGCAGTCGGCTGACGTCACGTTTTAGTAACGCTTCGGCTCGCTTGGAACCAGGGCTGAGGTGATACCAAAAATGTACCCGGTTGCAGGTATTGCGTGCTAGTGGAAACACGCAAATAGCGCGCCGAGCCGAGCC
The DNA here is from genome assembly GCA_900291075.1 of Melanogrammus aeglefinus. Taxonomy (NCBI): domain Eukaryota; kingdom Metazoa; phylum Chordata; class Actinopteri; order Gadiformes; family Gadidae; genus Melanogrammus; species Melanogrammus aeglefinus. The sequence goes on along the minus strand of OLKM01002074.1, from coordinate 79,824 downwards.
GTACCGAGCCGAGCCGTGCTAGTGGGAATGCGCCATAAGACCCCTAACCCTGCTGGTGAAGACCGGCTGGCGGTCTCCATCACACTCGGCTAAATGCACCAAATGTAAATGTAAATATAATCTCAAACTCAGCTGACGAACTCACTCTTGGGAAGGCTCTGGGTTGTTGTAGGGGCGTGGTCTGAAATAGGCTCCACCCAGCGGCTGGGCTTGAGGAACAGAAGGGAATCGTTAGACTGAGTGACGTGAGACTGCAATGGATTCGACATGGACATCGTTTTCTGATGCTTAATGCCCACCTTGGTCCCCCTTAATAACACCGTGAGAAGTATGTGTGAAAGGGCTCGCTTTGTGTGGTTCTGCGCCCTGCTGGGCTCTGATAGGTTGGCTGGGGGTGACCTCCAAGCAGCCACACAGGCCAGAAGAAGAAGTCAGAAGAACAGCCATACAATCACTCAGAACTACCAGCTGTTACGCTGTAACCCCCCCCCCCCCACACACACAACACACCAACACACACCACCACACACACACACACACACACACACACACACACACACACACACACACACACACACACACACACACACACACACGATCATCCACACACACACACACACACAGACACACACACACACACACACAGACACACACACACACACACACACATCCACACACACAAAGACACACACACACACACACACACATCCACACACACAAAGACGCACACACACAGACACACACACACACACACACACACACACACACACACACACACACACACACACACACACACACACACACACACACACACACACACACACACACACACACACACACACACACACACACACACACACACACACACACACACACACACACACACACACACACACAACACACACACACACACACACACACACACACACACACACACACACACACACACACTCAGACCAACCAGCGCCCCGGCCTGACTCCATCCCTCAACCAGCTGGTGGTTTATCAGCTCCGGCCTCTAATCACTGCGGACAACAAATAGGTCAGCGGCTTAACCTCTGTCGCTCTGTTCCAGCTCTGCATTACGACCCTCCACTTTACTGGCTTTTGTGTGTAAG
>OLKM01002074.1:0-52500 GCA_900291075.1 Melanogrammus aeglefinus | reverse complement strand
TGCACAATTTAGTTAATCAGCACTTGTTATCAAGGTTAACACAATTCCATATCAAACCGTATTGAAACTGTCCCACTTACGCCAGTATTGAAGAATCAAGATTTCTCAGCCTGATCAAACACAGCAGCAATTTACAATTAGTGAAAATTCCCCTTCACTCATTATTCATCATCATCATCGTCATCATCATCGTCGTCATCATCGTCATCATCATCTTCATCTTCATCACTGTCATCATCATCATCGTCATCGTCGTCGTCGTCGTCGTCGTCATCGTCGTCGTCATCGTCGTCATCATCGTCGTCATCGTCGTCATCGTCGTCATCGTCTTCCTCATCATCATCCTCGGTGTTGACTTTGCCAGAGAGGACGTCTTCTATCCAGTCCTCCAGCTCCTGGGCGGTGGGCAGGTCCTCCTCGTCATCCATCACCATCCACACGCTGTCGGCCTGTAGCACGCCGCCGCACACAGCTCGTTAAGGACAACATCCACCTCGTTAAGAACTCAACCTCGTTAATCAATCAACCTGTCTAACTTGATTTATAAAGCACTTTTTCTGGACACATGAAAAATGGATTGCTTAACAAGTGAAAGAACACAACAAGAATCAGAAATGTATTTAAAATAAGAACACAACGTTGTGACCGACGGGGACATGGAGACATCCTTCTCCCAGGCGCTGTTGGACTTACGTCTGTGACGTTGACCACTCCGATCTGAGGCCGGAACAGGTCCACCTTGAAGGTCTTCTCCCAGTACGGGATCAGCTGAGGACATTGGAATTTAGCAACGCGTTAGATAGCAAAGGTCAGTGAAGTCCTCCAGGCCTATCCAGGAATGCTGTCAGGATGAGGGTTCTGTCAGTCAGTCAGTCAGTCAGTCAGCCCAGTCCGTCCGTCTCTCCGTCTGTCTATCCGTCCATCAGTCGGTCAGTCTCTCTGTCCATCTGTCTGTCTGTCCGTCTGTCTGTTAGTCTGCCCATCTGTCCATTAGGTGATGGGGTCTCACCAGAGAGAAGTCATCGGGGTCGATCCACACGATGCTGAGGTCCGGGAGGTGGGTGTTCTCGCGGGCCACCTCCTTCAGGATCTCCAGGAACTCAAAACCATCTGCCAGGACGGACACACAACCCGGGTCAGGAGGTCAGTGGACACCATCACCATGAAGAGTCCTCAAAACATTACTTTTCTAGCACATAGATGGTATTGAAAGCCTTTGTTTCGGCTGATGCATCTGTGTCTCTGAAATTGTGCTGCTTGTGATACTTTAAGTGTATTCTATAAACATAAACATTAGATATTAAAGAAGATTTCGATCTCAGTCAGACTTCCTGATAACGTGAGGTTAAATAAACCATTTTATGTTATATACAGGCCTTATTTCATACTTCGGAAAATCGTCTCACATGCTCCACTTCCATCTCAGTAATATGTGAGAGTATTTGACGTGAGTATGAGGTTTGACACCTGGCCCTACGGCCTCTCACGCCGCTGCATAACACATCCCGTAGTCCTGTATCTGATCCTCCGTATGAGGCCTGGTGTCAGAGTGGAGGCCTCACCCGGGTCCTCCTCTTCAGCAAAGGCCACGATGTGGATCCCTTCGATATCGTCCTCCTGAGAGGAAGAGACCAGACGTGTGGACGTCACCCCGGTGCACCCTGACCTCATGACCGTGACACCATGACGCCCACTAACACTGGGTGATCCATCGCTCTACTCACCCAGGTCTCAAACATGTCCTCAGCACGCAGCTTCCTCAGGGTCGGCCTGACAACACAGGAGACACGCTCAGTGTCCGCCACACACACACACACACCGCTTCCTCAATCTCACGTTGAAACGTAATGTTAAACAACCAGCTCACAGGTTCATCCAAAGTGATTTAAAGTGAATGTAAGGTGTTTTGCTCAAGGGCAACCAAAGGTAGAATGCAGACAATGGGTTTTGAACCCAGAACCTCCTGGCCTGGATTAAAACAACCTCAGCCCTGGAATGTCCTGCATCCCTTACATGTGTCAACTGTTGCGTGGAAGTTCTGTCTTTCGCCACATCCCCCAAATAATGTAGTGTGTGGTCAAATGACCTGTGTGTGTGGTTGGTTGAGGGGTAGTGTGTGTGTGTGTGTGTGTGTGTGTGTGTGTGTGTGTGTGTGTGTGTGTGTGTGTGTGTGTGTGTGTGTGTGTGTGTGTGTGTGTGTGTGTGTGTGTGTGTGTGTGTGTGGTGTGTGTGTGTGTGTGTAGGTGAGTGGTAGTGTGTGGTCAGGTGACCTATTTGTGTGGTCATGTGACCTGTGTGCGGTCATGTGCCCTGTGTGTGTCAGGTGACCTGTGTGTGCGGTCATGTGACCTGTGTGCGGTCATGTGCCCTGTGTGTGTCAGGTGACCTGTGGGTGGTCATGTGACCTGCGTACCGTCTGTGCTTGGTGATGAAGGCCACCAGCTCCTCCTCTGAGTGGGGTTTCTCGGGGATGGTGACGGGCTCCTCCATGAACGGCTCGTAGAAGTCCACCTCGTTCATCTTCAGGGTCAGCTGCTTGGCCACCTGGAGCAGAAACACCAGCTCATTCATGTGTTCATAAACAATCAGGTCATTCATGTGTTCATCAAATACCAAGCTCATTCATGACTTTATTAACAACCAAGTCATTCATGACTTCATAAACAACCAGGTCATTCATGTGTTCATAAACATCCAGCTCATTAATGAATTCGTAAACAACCAGGTCGGTCGTTCATGTGTTCATAAACAATCAGTGAAAATTCCCATTCGCTCAGTATTTAACGAGGTTATGAATTCATCAACACCCAGATCATTCATCACTTCATCACTCACTGTTTTTATAAATTCTTCATTCTTCTGATTTAAAAAAGGAGTTTCCTCTTGTTTTGTCATTCAGTCATTCACTACAGCATTGGGTCATTCAGTCGGTTACTTTATTAAATAAAGACTAATACATGTTTTAGTATATTATGAAGTGTGTCTATGTATATCACTCACAGTTTTCTCAAATGTGGCAAAGAACTTAATGTAGGGCTGAAACTGCTCGGCTGCTTCTTTAAACGCCTCGAAATCTGGAGCAGGACGGAGACAGAGAGAGGGGGAGATTAAGACCTCAGATGGTGTTTATATCAACGCACCACTCATGTCATCACCATGCAGCCCACATCCGAGGACTCTTCCGCCAGTCTCCGGAGACACGCCACTGATACATTAGCGCGACCAAAATAGTTGAACCTTTGACCTCTTAGAGTCCGGTCTCAGAGATGCGCTCGGAGGAGACTCAAAAGCTTTAGTGATCACGGTCGACCACAGTGAACTCAGTTCCCGGGTTTGGAGAACAGTAATAGTAAGAGCAACAACAGCTGGGAGGATGGTCTCCTGCGTACATGGCCCGCTAAGCCCTCAGAGACTGTCCCTGTGATTAAGGGCTGTGCAAAGACAATTGAATTGAATTGATTGGTGGGAAAAAAAAATGGTGCTGAAAGGCGTGTTGTCATGGAAACCTCCACCAGTCCGTTGCCTGCACATGGAACGGGGGTGTAATGAACGCGCTGGGTGCACCGAGGAAGAAACACTACGACACAACACAACCACAACAGCGGTTCACTAGAGGTACCTGACTGACTGCTTCACCTTCCGTCAGGTGGACAGAGCTGCCAACACTAACGGTGGAAGCTAGAAGGAAAAAAGACCCAGGTTCCACGAGCCTGAACGCTAGCCTGAACGCTAGCCAGAACACTAGCCTGGCCACTAGCCTGCCCGTTAGCCTTAACACAGGCCTGAACGATAGCCTGAACGCTTGCCGGAAAGCTGGCCTGAACGCTAATTTTCCCACTAGCCTGAACGCTAGCCCGCCCACTAGCCTGAATGCTAGCCTAACCCACTAGCCTGAACGCTAGCCTAAACGCTAGCCTGAACACTGGCCTGAACACTAGCCTGAAAACTAGCCTAAACACTAGCCTGCCCACCAGCCTGAATACTTCCGGTGAGACACCTTCAGAGGAGAGGCGGTGCTCAACACTCACGTTCTGACTCCTGGTTCTTGAAGAAGCCGACGAGCCGGATTATCTTCATCCATCCTGTTGAAGGCCCTGAGCTCCAGAGCGTTGTCCAGCACCTCCACCGGATCCTCCAGCAGCTACAGGCACACACACAGCAGGGGGCCAGAGCCTTCAGAGCAGCACTGGGCTGTGGGATGCTTAGCATGTCCATTGAGAGGGCAAATCTTACCTCAGGGCAGAAACTATCACACACTGGTTACAATACCAGAGCAACACAACCAATCAGATTGCACATGAAACCGCTTCATTCACAAATGTGAAACTTCGGAAGAAAAAGGCTAGTTTCTAGAATGACTGACAGAATGTTTCTTTGTAAGATTTACAATAATATGTTTTCAACACGATTCTGTCCCTGTTTAGCTTTCTCACATCCAGCAGGAACTCTGTCATGGTGTTGGCCGACAGCAGACCGTCGAACTCGATGACGCGGTCCTCCTTGAACACATATACGCTGTCCACCTCATCCAGACCTGCAGGGAAACACCTGGACATTACAACCCCTCCTTGTTTACATACTCTCCTGTTGAACAATAAGGTGTTTGCTTGGACTCCTGCACCTGACACTGCTCAGTCATTGACTTAGTCGTCACGCTTTGATCCAAAGTGCCATTTTTCTTTGAGATACATAGTCACTAATGAGCGGGTAGGAGTAAGGCTTCTTCAGGGCAGTAGTAGCTCATGAAGTAGACTGGGTTGACTGGTAACTAAACAGAAGGTTGCTAGTTTGATTTCCAGCTCCTCCTAGCTGAGTGAAGACGTATCCTCTAGCAAGATGCCTACACCTGACTTCTCCTGACGATCTGGCTGTCGCCATGCGTGGTTGACTGTGGCAATGTGGGAATGAATGGATGTAAGACGCTTTGGTTAAAAGCGTCAGCAAAATCCCCACAATGTAAATGTAAATGCTTCTTGCTGGGGACTGCTGACATGTAGGTTGTGGATATTGATGAGCAGTTCTATTTGATCAAGCTGTGCTGGGATAATCCCCCTCTTACCTAGTTTCTTTGCCACCTTGGCATCTTTCTTGGCATCCACCATTCCAAATCCAATGTCCTTCTCCTCCAGCACCTGGGCCACAAGCTTCACACAACACACAGAAGGACAGGTCAATGGTGGTGGGAGAAGGTCAATGTTAGTGTTGTGAGGTCTTTACACCAGCTAGGAAAGCTACATTAGCATCACATGCTAACCAAATGGAACCTTCTACAGGGTTTGTTTTCTATAGTTGATCACATCAACCCTAAAGGACATTGAGTCCGAGGGTACCGGTCGCTGTGTTTGTATCACCTTTTGAACCTTTTCAGCAGACTCCAGGGTGTAGAAAGATACTTTCACACAAAAGGGTCCCTTTCTTGGCAGGAAGATGGAGTGGGGCTTGACTAAAGGGTGATGGGGACGTCATCAGGAAGATAACAACTGAGAGAGCAGAGCCTCAGGGCTAAAGAGACAGGGTCATACATCATGTCCCAAAGCGCCCAGCTCAAAAATAGAAGTCAAGCATCACCTTATAGTGTGCTCTGGATTTAAACCAGTTGGCTTGACATTTAAATGAATACACAGACATTTTGGGAGACACCAATCTGACCTCAGGGGTGTATGGTTGAGAAACTCCAGAGAATCTACAGCTTTGTGTTAACCGTGCTAGCCAAATACCTTGAGGTAGGGGGATACACAAGCATTAGTTTCTGTGATAGTAAACCTTCAGAGTATTTCCAAATGCCATTTATGTAGGCAATATATCTGTCATCTATGTAACGACGAGTGAAAACCGATCTGCCATTTGCCATTTTGGAAAGAGACTTTTAATTGAAAATTAAAAGCGCCAAAACATTTTGCTTGCTAGCAATGGCCGGCTGTGGAGAGACTTTTAGGCCCACCTGTTGGGTGCACGACTGGAGCTATTATCAGGTCGTAAGCAACACTGGACTCAGGTTTCCTCTGACGGATCACAGAGTAAATCAACACCAGCTATGTGAAACCTGAGACTGGGAACAGTACACACACAGTGCTCACACAGTGCCCTCTGCGGTAGCCCGCTAAAGATTTCAGACATCAGAAATCTATTTAAGGGTATTCTGTTAAAGATGGCTGTGTCCGGCCGCCCTGGCAGAGTGTTTGATTATTTGTTTTACAGCCGAGAGGGATATATCAAGGGGGCACCCTCACCGTTTGCTCAGACTGATAGCTGAAGGTGGATCTCGAACTGCAGAACAGATCCTTCTGGTATGCTGGGGACTCACGGGGGGGGGGGGGGGGGGGTAGTCGTGCCTCGGATGTCCCTGTGAGAGCTAAGTGTGTGCACTGGGTGTCTGAGCGCTGCAGGCTGTGCTAGAGAACAAGGCGTGACAGCCTTCATGAAGCCTGTAAAAGGCTCGCAGCCCACTCCCTTCTGCAAGGCTCACATCCAACTAGGTATCAGAGGTGAACAGAAGATATACAGACAAGTCCAGAGAGGGCTGGAATGGTTTTCGCATGACTCATGCCAGCTCAGGTCTGATAAACACTGAGCTCCTCTGCCAAAGCAAGGGGTCTGATGCATGAAGCCTGACAACACCAAGGCAACAAGGAGGTGATGTCCAAGTCATTAATGCATCTGTACCGTTACATATTAACCACATTGAATTCTTACGGCAGAACTAACCTTAAGTGAAAATGTCACTTTACATGGACACAAAAATGTACAGTATGTGCAGAGACAAACTGAGGGCGTCTATATGTGTACATGGTGACCTTGGGAAGTCACACACAGCCACATACCTCCGTGCCTCGGGACCATACATCAATGCAGTGAGCTAAGAGGCTGATAACGTTTAAGTCTAACATCTCATTCTCTCAAGAATGTGTTGGAAAGACGGAGCTTCCGGAGTTCTTGCCCTTCCCTGGTGGCCTCCGCCTTGTGGAGTTGCTTAAGTCCAGCTATTGTACCATCAAATAGTACCGTGAGCTCCATGACCTTGTGAGCACCGACCTCTCTGGACACCTGCTGTGTTACCCGCATCCCGATCCCTTCTCTCTTCCAATTATAATTCTGATATCTTTCTGTGTATTTTTGCTTTGTTCACATTAACCCTCAACCGACGCTTGTCAAGTGCAGACACGCTGTTCCGCCTGGACTCCCTGTTTGTCTGTCCTCCCTGTTTGTCCTCCCTGTCTGGCTCCCGCCTGGACTCCCTGTCTTTCTTGTCTTCTCCGAAGCCCTTACCTCCAGAACCATCTCGGTCATCTGGTGCTTCTTTTGCAGCTCCTTGCTGTCGGGGATGGGCTCGTGGTAGAGCAGACACAGCATGCTGTACTTGCTCATGGCCTTCCGGTAGTTCCTGTCGTTGATGTCCAGGACGCGGTCCTTTCCGTCGTAGCGGGGGAACTCCAGACCCTTCTCGGCCGGCGCCACGCTCACCAGGCCCAGGAAGGGAAGCAGCATCAGCCACAGGTGGTGCATGATCAACCCTTTACCCCCCGGCAGCACAATAGATGAACAATGAAATCCCAGCAGCCAATCAAAAGGGTCTGGAGATCGTTCCTGCAAGGGTGCTGCCAAATATCACGGAGGAAAAAACGTGCTCCTTCAAAGGGGTCCTCCGAAACCTAAATCTAAGGGGGAAAGAATAGCGACCATCCAGTGGTTCTGGTCCCCCTCCCTGGCAGCCTTGCTCCTTCACTCCAGCAGAGACAAAGGGAACAGGGAGTGTGGAGGCCGGAGGTGACCGAAGGGGGGCTGGATACTCCACATCGCAGCAGCGACGCAGAACAGGGCCATTTTTAGGAGACCAGTTGTTTGGAGGCTAAAAATAACCAGGTAACGACCGGGGAGGGAGCGGGAGCAGGGGGGAAAGAGAGCGGACCGGAGGAAGAGATCAGTGGAGTTTATAAAGGGGGGCGGGGGGGGCGGCTTTATCACCTCTATCTGATGTCACTGGCTCTCGGGACTCTGGGGGGTTCGTTGGGGAAAGACTTGAGCCAGAGATCGGGGGGGTTGTGTATATTTAGGATGCGAAAGTCTGCGGAGGCGACGGGGCGCATGGGATAAGAAGGGCGGAGCTGAAGTGGAAAAGGCAAAAGTATTTTAAGTTATAAAAGTTCACGGGGCCAGCAAACAGGTGGCCAAGGGCACTGTCACGGCTTACAATGCAGAGGAGGAAACTCCAATTGAACGTCCGGTGTGGGTGCTGTTAACCCTTATATAGATGTGTGACGGCGGTCAATTGATTTCAAAAATATTATTCATAATTGTCGATATTACTATATAGTAGCGTTATGACCCTTGTTCAAAGTTGAAAGTTAAATGTGTTCATATTTTCTTGCATGCTAGCGTGTTATATATACGGTGAGTTGATACGTTTGTTTGACTGGTTGATGGGTAATTGGCGTGCATGTTTAAGGTGTGGGCTATTTCTAACCTCAATAGTTGACGAACACCTCAGTGGCCTCACCTGCTCCAGTGTTGTGTGTTCATGTGAGTGTGTGTCCTAAAAAGAATTATAATCTTACACCGACTAAGATATGGAATTAACATTACGTTTCATTATCCCAGAGAATGACAAACTGCAGAAACCACATTGTGTTTCGCTTGGAACAAAGTGTGACTCGTATGGGGCACATGGGGCTCATCGTGGTCGCAGGTTCCCTTCCCGCTCTCCAGCTACGTGGCTTATCGGCTCCTCCGACAAAGGCAACCGGTTGATGCTCAAAACGGGTGTGTCTCACCCAGCTAATCAGCCTGACTAGGGCCAGGGGAGGCTGGTTGAACCAGCCAACACGCACACACTCAAAATGATAACCATAGCGCTGTTAGGGAAGAGAACGTCCTTTAAAATTCAGCTAAAAACGTGATTGAAGTGCCAGAAACTATGAAAGCTTTTTATGATCTTATCTCTGAGTTCAAACGATGTGGATCATTTCCACCGATACCCTTACGCCCTATCCTATCGGTGTAAAGTAATCAGATTGACTTTACACGCGGAGCACGACTGCTCATTCTAGTAGGATACCGCACACCTTCTATCTCCTATCAGTCTCTGTCGCTTCGCCTCCACGAGGGGATCTATCTAGGTAGCAAGAGGCGGACCCCCCGCTGCAACATCATAACCGCAGGTACTGCTGCAATAAAATAAAACGGATACACACCTTTTGTACTCCCCTTTATTATGACCTTTAACTTGGTGAAGTAAGTCTTTTTACGCGTATGCTTTTTTGATTAATTAGTGACGTTTCCATTTTTCTTCCCGTCGATGATAACAAGAAAGATGATGATTGGGTGAGGATGATGACGGTGAGGATGAGGATGGTGACGATGCTGAAGGTGAGGACGAAGATAACACGACGGCGTCCCTTCCGGGGCGGCCCTCAGCTGGCGGCGCCGTTGGTGTAGCCCTGCGTGGTCTTCTCCGTCCACTCCCCCTCGATGTACTTGTGGTACGGGTCGTTGGAGTGCTCCCGCCGCTTGGACTTCACAGTGCTCACCAGCATGGCCACCACGATGAAGGCGAACATGCCGATCATCACGGCCAGGTACCACTCCACGTTCACAAAGTTCTCCTCCAGCAGGGTCTTGTCCAGGGCGTCGGCCGCCGCCGAGGCGTTCCGCCGCCAGGCGTCCAGGTAGCGGCCGAGGGCCTGCGTCAGGGAGTCCTCCAGCGTCCCGTTGGACGGGTTACTGGGCATACTGCTCCCTGGGGGAGGAACAGGGAGACAGGTGGGTCGGTGTAAGCCTCACACTCGAGCACACGTCCAAAAGCAACCGCGACCCCTTGCTCCACAAGGAGTCGGAGGAAAGGGGCCAGAGGAGGCAGTGGCCTCCCAATAAAAAGAGCTTTTAGGTTACTCTTGTATCACGTTTTGCTCACCTCTGCCTCTGTGTCTCTCTGGAGGAAGGTTGGATGTGGAGGAAGGCTGGATGTGGAGGAAGGCTGGATGTAGATAGAGGAAGGGCGGACGAGGAGGTTCCCTGTGATCGGTGAGGCCCAGGAGAGCAGGAGATCCGTGGTAAAGCGTCTGGTCAGAGCTTCAGAGTTTGCTGCACTGCTGACTTCACAGAAACAATTCTAATGTTATCTCGCATTCTAATGTTATCTTTTCTGGGTAAACAATGAATATGTTTCCTGTGTGTGTGTGTGTGTGTGTGTGTGTGTGTGTGTGTGTGTGTGTGTGTGTGTGTGTGTGTGTGTGGTGTGTGTGTGTGTGTGTGTGTGTGTGTGTGTGTGTGTGTGTGTGTGTGTGTGTGTGTGTGTGACCTTGAGTCTTGAGGGTAGATGAGAAGGAGGTGGGAGTGGTGAGGACAGGTCACTTTAACCTTGACACATCGGCAAATACACAATATACAAATACACTTGGGAATCATAATTGGATGATCAATTAAATGGAGGTGAAAAGACTAGGGCTATGATTCTGTCTAATTAAGACGTGAAATGCGTTGTGAATCGAGTCCCTGCAAATAACAGGGGTAATAACTGGTAGTTTGACCCTTAAACCTGTAGATGGCAGCACCGTGCAGCCATGGTAGTTTGGCCCTTATGCCTCTAGGTGGCAGCACCGTGAAGCCACTGTAGTGTGACCCTCATTATTTTATTTATTCCAATGTCACTTACTTAATTTTTCTTTCTATGGCATTATTTGGATTATTTGCTGCCACGCATTAATTCCCCCTCCTGGAATAAAAAAATGCAAACCTTACTACCTATCAAAGCCTCCTGCGTGATTTTGATGAGCTCACATCCTCTTGAGTGCTGATGTTCAGGAAGTGAAGCCAAAGACAACATTGCTTGTAGTGGTGTCTGTTCTTTCTGCTTTTAGTTCCCCAGATCTTCTGTGAAACAAGAAGAACAAGAGAATCCAGCAGATTGTCTTACAAGTGTTTTGATTCCAATATTTGAAGTATATAAACACACACACACACACACACACACACACACACACACACACACACACACACACACACACACACACACACACACACACACACACACACACACACACACACACACACACACGTGAGAAATGAAACATATATTATGAGCAAGTTTCCTTCATTGCTCAAGACAGCAGAACTTATCTTGTCCTTACCTAACCCTTGTCCTGTTGGTGTAATACGGACATTTCAATCACAATCTCTTCTCAATTTCCTTCTCTGTCAGATGTCCTCTTATGACCTCCGAATATATATATGTTAATCTTGTAATGCCATTCATATATATATTCTACTGGCTTATTCAGGTAAACATAAGGACAAGTATTGAGAATGTAAAATGAATCAATGGAAATAGTTAAAGGGAACATATTATACCACCAGGTGTGAGTGTGATTAGCCTTACAAGCCATTTCGAAAATCTGCCCCATATGACATCACTAGTGGGCGTGTCCACCTAGATCTGTGCTGGATAGATGAGCAACGTTTACTTCAGTCCACTGGGTAGGCTGGTAGACTGTTCTATCCAGCACAGATCTAGGTGGACACGACCCACTAGTGATGTCATATGGGGCAGATTTTCAAAACGCTTGTAATAATCACACTCACACCTGGTGCCATAATATGTCCCCTTTAATGACTTTTGGTGATGGGAAATGTTCAGACGGAGCTGACACCTGCATGGCCTCTGAGATATGGACCTGGACAGACGGACATGGACACACTGACGTGTCTTGGGGAGCTGAGACCTCTTGGGCAGGCCCGTAGCGATGAGGTCACCGAGGTCCAGACCTCTGTCATTTCAGTAACGATAAAAACAATTCAAACCTGAAAACAACTGTTGGCAAAATCAGCCAATGAGAACTTTAATCTGAGATTAGTGAATGCTTCATTCGACTCGTTGCTTTGTGTCCGCCATGTGGGCATCTAGTGGTGTGCGGGCGCCCCCAAAAAAAATAAACCCCCCCGCAACTGAAGCTGCAACGGGTGCTTGAGGGACCAGTCCTGGGGGGTCCGGGTCTTTGGGGGTCCTGGTGGTTCTGCAGAGAGCCGTCGCCTGCCTCGTGGAGCGGCACTGCGCTGGGTTTAGTGGCCGAGGTCTCAGGAGAAGTCTTACGATGGATACCTTCAGACACATCAATAGTTGGGTTATTTTGAAAGACATTAGGAGACTAGAATAGCGTGCCGCTTCGAGGCTGTCTGCGGGCGGGGACCCGTGCACACCCATCCCGAGTCCCTCAGGCGGGCTGTGGTCTGTGAGATCCTACCAGTACCTTTCCACACATGCAAATGTAACTGAAACTCTCCACTCCAATCCTCATCCACCCTCTCTCAGGTAGGCCTATAACTAGAGACCTTCACTCTGTAATCGACACTGTGCGTGGTCATCATGAACAGAGAACACTGGCGCTGGCGTCTGCATACGATGCCTCTTCCTGCTTACTGGCTTTGAATATGCATGTATCCCCATGCATATTCAAACTGGCCCCAACCTAAGAGTTAAGCCCTGAGCGAGCATCATCTTATCATAACTTCTGTACATTCATGCACGCGCACACACACACACACACACACACACACACACACACACACACACACACACACACACACACACACACACACACACACACACACACACACACACACACACACACACACACACACACACACACACACACACACACACACACACTGAAAGGTAAGCGTTAACAAAACACAAAAAGTAGAGTCTGGGATGCCAGCAGTTAAAGGCTGTTGTTGTTGTTGTTGTTGTTGTTGTTGTTGTTTACTCTCTCACTCCATAATGCGTGGAATGTCATGTTATCTTGTTCATCTCTTCCCGGATCGTTGAGTCACCGCTGTGTGGGAGACGGTAAGCCCTCGCTAAGTGACCAGCATGCCTGGCTGAGCCCCCGGTGAATTGGAACGGAGCCCCCCACACACACACACACACACACACACACACACACACACACACACACACACACACACACACACACACACACACACACACACACACACACTCACCCCCGCGGCCCGCTCAGACCACTGTTTTGACTGCTCGTGATCAATATTTCCCTTCGCCATTGAACACAACGACAACAAGGATTACCGCAGAATCCCATGCACGCCGCCCGGGGTTAGCCAGACCTGCGCGGGGACTGGGGAGAATAGGAGGAATGCGTGTCCTATGCTGTGTGCACCACGCGCGCTCTCTGACGCCTGTCTGCTGTACATCTGAGCGCTCACAACACATTCCTCACATCACATGTTATCGGTGTGTCTCGTTTACCTCGTCTCGTCTCTGAACTGAGTAGTACCGGGGTCTCCCCCAGGTGGGCTAGATCGCTGTTTCCTAGTGCGGCGTTGAGATGATAGTAGCCTATTATATTATATTCTTCATGACGAGTGACAACAATTTAACTTTGGTGTTCGCTGATCGAGGATAATTACTCATCAAGCATAGTTAAATGATGATAGTTGAATATGTGTATCATGCAGAGTCATCTGAAAGCAGTACCCTTTGTTGGGATGCTCAAACACACCACATATCCTACAAAAAAATATAAATATCAATATTCATAATTATAATTTAGAAGGAGAAGAAGTAGGAGGGGAATTTCGTTGCGCAGTTTAGGGTGGAAACTTTTTTTCTGGCAGGAACGTCGGGTGAAATCGGTCGTTACCTAACTCAGACAGAAATGTCTCGAGTCTCAGCACATCACATTCTGAGCAGTACCTGGATCCCTGCCACTCCAAGAGCAGGCTACTCCCAAGACGAGTTTCCCCCCACCTTTTCTGAGTAGCATTATAGCAGCTGCTTTATTGCCCTAATGACATAGAGGCCGTTTACCGTATACTTATAACGCATCCAGAAAATGTGACTCTCTTTAATCGAACGTACTGGTTTTCAGTCTGAGCGCGCCATCACTCACCTGTCGCTGCTTGTCCAGGTGCACAGAGCACTTCAATGTCATATATAGAAAATATGAGTGTATTTTTAATTGTTATCCAGCGAACTGAGTAATTTAGCAGGGGGTTAAACACTCCGCAAGGCCCTGTATTCATGTAGCCCCCCCACACTAGGGGCAGCAGACCCCCTAAATGTCCGCTCCAAGAGCCGGCTCAGTCTAGTACACTCTAGTGGAGAGTGTGCAGAGGGGATGTCAAGTGATAAAAAAAACAATTTGCTCCTCTGCAGTGTCGCTTGGTGCTATATGACTCGGAGAGTGGTAAGTCTTCAACACGTGGTTTATCCAGACACACAAGGTAGACGACCAGGCACTCTGGATGTGGTCCATGAAGCATCGAACACAGGTAAGAATTACGTTTATACTGGAAGTTGGCGGAATGGTAAATAAGCGACGCTTGCAGGTTTTAATTTACCCAGGTAACCCTTCAGTCTGTCTTGGCCTCGCAGAGGGGAATGGCAGAGAGGCCATGTTTGTAGTGTCTGACTCATCTCAACCCCATACAACTTCATACATGGTGTTGACCACTCTGTGTGTAGAAGAAGCATTCCTAACCGGTGTAAGCACTACAATTGTGCGTTCCATGAGGAGCTGATGTGAGCTTGAAACATGTGGTCTAAACAAAGCTTTGGCTCAAATAATTGACATCACATCACAAAGCATCAAGGCGACCCGACATCCAACCAAACCACCAGCAACCGACCCAGAAGACACCAAACGGAGCCAGGGACATCTCTACTCCCAACAGGTTCGCCAACTGATGGCGGCTGGAAGACCGACCTTCACCGGTGCCACCGCGGCCCACTGAGCTCCTACAGCTTCCTGCATCAGAGGGGCACGTTCACATGAAGGGCGGCTGGGAGACCGGGTTCAGGGGGGACCCCCTGTTGTGCCAGTCAGTGATGGGAGCAGCCTGCGGGGACTCTCAACAGTAAACATAGTTTGCATTCATTCACTGTCGTAAGTCCCTTTGAACAAAAGAACGAGATGAGGTGAAAGCTATCTTTACCTTCGGGCCCTTGGCCGGTTCTCTACAGATCCAACCTGTTTCAGGGAGCTGTCGTTTCACAGAGCTTTCCCCACGAATGGTTCCGTCTCCACACATCCGACCGGTTTCACACGGCTGTCTGTCGTCACACCATCCTCCAGATCAGACCTGTTTCACAGAGATGTGGTCACGGCTGGCTCCGTCCTACAGATCAGACCGGTTTCACAGAGCTGCCATTTCCGCAAAGCTGTCGCTTCAGAGCTTTCATCGCGCAACGGTGCACGGAATACAGGTGTAGCTCTCGACATCAATCAAGTGTCTGCTAGCTTTATGCTCCAGGCGGTGACTAGCAGACTGGTGTAGATAACGTTGACCCTTTGACCTTTTCACCGGGCTCTCCTAACGGGGAAATCACAGGTGTGGTCCCCGACAAAAACAATGTGCAGGTAGGCAGGTGTTTCACTCATCTGTGTCAGAGTGGCAGCCATACTCAGTGCGTGTTATCATCACTAGTTCAGTGTGCGACTGGTTGACAGGTGCACAATGAGAGCAGCAGGGATGAATGATTTGACCGACAACTTTGTCCTTAAAACACCTTATATTAGTCATTTTAAAAACACATCTTGCATTAGTCTTCTAAAGACACACCTTAGATTAGTCTACTTTACATTAAACGCACCCTACATTTTCACAATTAGCTTGGGGCTGCTGCAAAGGCATAGCGAGAACAACCTGTTAGGTGGTCGGAGAGGACTGCATCGTACATCGTGTCCCCTGCAAATTTAGCAAATTTAGCAACTCACACACACACACACACACACACACACACACACACACACACACACACACAACACACACACACAACACACACACACACACACAGTACAAGAAACACAACACACACACACAGCACAAGACACACACACACACACAGACCCAAACACACATACAGACAAACAAACATACACACACACATACACACACAGACACACACACACAGACAGACAGACAGACAGACCGACACACACACACACACACACACACACACACAGACACACACACACACACACACACACACAACACACACACACACACACACACACACACACACACACACACACACACACACACACACACACACATAAGCACAAGCATGCAAACATTAACACACACACACACACACACATGCACACACACACACACACAAACATATAGAATCGTAGACACACCGCCAAGTGTCCTGAGACAAGTGAACGCATCACAACAGTGTCCCTGTCTGACCCAGCTGGGATGTGATTGGTACTTGGTGTTGCTGCCTCTCTGTTGCCAGATCCAGACCTTGAGCAGGCAACACCCCACCCTCGCAGGGGCATCACCATGACAACCGGCCCCAACCTAAGAGTTAAGCCCTGAGCGAGCATCATCTTATCATTCAGCGCCGCTGCATCTGGCTGATATTATGGGATGGCTGGGCATCCGTTCAGCAAGTCGAGGCATGCCATTGTTATATCAGCCGGCCCAAAATCCTTCCTCACAATATTAACACATTCCTACAATGTCAGATGTCCAGGATTACAGTGCAGGGAATTGGCATTATTGACATAAAAATTGTGCAATTACCGTATTTACCGTGTTGAACGAGGACGCAATGATTATCAGGAAGTATTAGTGCAGTGTCCCCGTGCCGATGCTCTGAGGCCAGTGAGACATTTGTTTCAGCGTATTGTTCTGGTTTTTTTCCGCCGTCTAACAGTGACAATCAACAAAGACGCGCCTGGATGCCAGTACTTTTCCAGAGGACAATATCATGAGTCTCCCCTTGGGGGCGAGGCAGCGCAGGGCTGGGCTGGGCTGGGCTGGGGTGCACGATTCTCACGGTAAACATTCTGTTTGTGCGCTTGGGTTTGGATTTCTTTCTCAATCTATTTATAGATTCATTGTAAAATGTGCATAAAAAATATTTTTTACATTCTGGTATCAATGACATGGTATCTTTTCGGGGAGGGCTGAACTCGGGTAATCCAATGACCACGAGCACCGGGGTCATGTTTTTCCCTGGTGATGTTTTCCGCTATTTAACAGATCCCGTGATTGTCTATTAGCTTTGGCTAAATAACAAGCACATAACCTTCCATTTAAAAGATGGGCCATGTCACCCCTTGTTTTTGAATGTGCTGAGCCAACACCAGTGTGCGCAGCGTGCATGGCATCCGTGAGCTCTGGGGTGGCAATCCCAGGTGGATGGGGATTCGGAGAAGGCCAATAGACTATGGTGCTTGTCCATCACACCTCCTCTATTGAGAGGACTAAAGCGAATTTTAGTAATGCCAAAATACTTACCCTATATTGGATTAAGAATAGTTTCTTTATGTAGGCCTATGTATGCCATGTATTGCATGAGAAACGCTGTGGCATTTTAAAACCCAACAGTGTATCCTTTTTAAAACATTTCAAGATGAATTACGAAGCAATGATGGATCGCCAACAGAATAACTAACATTCCAGTGCTCATATGCGGTCGGAATGGAGGTGATTGCGGTCTTACATTGTGATAGTAGCTATACCTGTAGCCATAAAGATCATCCGAAGTTACCACCCTTCAACTCAGTTCTAAGTGCAACCACAGAATCCCGGTATCGCTGTTCATGTGTTTATCCAGAAAAGAATCACATGCAAAAAATGTTTAATAGGTTTCTTTCTGTTTGAATGCTGGAAGGTAATATAATAATAAACAAGTTAATGCCAAGCAGTAGGCTACAGTTAGGATCCATATATTAAGCTCAACTAACAAAACATTTCTGCAGAGGACGTTACTTTCACCGTTTAAAATAGGAATTTCTAACGCTGCATATTTTGATTTCATTGCACCATTACTCAAGGATGGGGTGTGTTTAATAGCATCGGGGCACCTGTAGAGGGTGTATTTGTAGGCGTGTTATTCAGCCAGCCAAAGCTAGATGCCCTTGCTCTAAGAAGGCCTAGAAAAGACATGGGCTTCGCTGCGGTGACAATAAAGAGGATATTATGGCCTCGGTCGAAAAGGGCTTGAGATATAGGAGGATCGTCCGATCTGCATGCGATGAGGCAATGATATAATATAACATTTAATAAAATATAATAATGAAAACCACACATGCACTGTTGTGTTTACAGGAACTTTATTGAGCTCGAAAAATAAAATCCATAAAAAATCATATATTCTCAACAAGACAATACTACGTTATTTAGTTATTATCAAACCACTTTCCTCTTTATTAATGTATTCTTTGTTGGAAATTAGACAGGATAACCTCCCATAGAAAGCCTGTATCTTGTAATCCATGTGTGTGTGTGTGTGTGTGTGTAGGTGTAGGTGTAGGTGTAGGTGTAGGTGTAGGTGTGTGTGTGTGTGTGTGTGTGTGTGTGTGTGTGTGTGTGTGTGTGTGTGGTGTGTGTGTGTGTGTGTGTGTGTGTGTGTGTGTGTGTGTGTGTGTGTGTGTGTGTGGGTGAACTACAATAAGCCTATATTAAATATCACTTGGTGTTGGCCAGGGAGCCGGAAATTCACTAAACAACATTTTGAAAACTCAAAAATGAGCTTTCTTTTTGTTCTTAGTTTTGTTGCTTCAGCAATCCACACTAAGACACATTTGGTAGGAATATGCACGTGAAAAATGTGTAATGTGTAGTGTTAAGCCACATTAACAGACTTGAGATGAAAGTGTAGTGAACATGAAATGCAATACAACATGAAGACCAATATAAATATACGGAAAGATATGGCATGTACATTATGTTATTCACATAGGAAGAACACCAAGTATTTATAACACATTTAAACTCAAGGAGTCTGTAACAAAGCCATTGGAGTACGCTGGGAACTATATTTGTAAAGATTCATGAAATTCACATTTGAAACAATGCAACAAGATTAACTCCTCCAATATTAGGGTGGATGAATAATATATTAAAATGTCTGTCAACCCAATCACATGGAACAACAAGTCATGATCTTAACAATAAATTTGATTTCTACAATCATCTTTCAGGCCCAAAAGACAGTTAAAGATTGCCTAATCTGCTGTATGGACATAAGCGTTCCAATGACATGCCAGCACACTCCGCCGACGGAAGAACACATTTTATTAACCCAAATGGATTCTGAGCAAAAAGAAAACAGAAACCTAGATAGAAAAACTTAAATTAAGTAGTGTGTCTACATAAGCAGAGAAATGCATTGCCATACCATAGTATAACAGTACGATACATACATAATTGATTAAGCAAAAAATAAAGAAAACAGTGCATAGCTCAGATAAGGCAAATATTATAATGAATTTAGTACAATGGAAAACAAATCCAATTATAGTTGCACAACAATAAGCACTGTTCACGAAAGTTCACGTTAAAGTGTCCTTTAAAGTCCATCAAATTACATGATACTAATAAGTTTATAATCCTTGTTAAAGAACAACAACAGACAAATATAAACTGTAAATATTACAGGGCTTTTCAAACCTCGGAAAAGTTTAATTGTGCATTTTTTGATGAATCTACGGATCCCCGAACTCAAACACAGCGCAAATTTGCCTTTTAGTTCAGTGCCCACTAAAACTATAGTGAGAAATAAACAAACATGAAGACCCCCAAAGAGCAGACGCACAAGAGGCCCACGTTGAGAGTCGCCTTAATCCGGGGCGGCTCGTACAACATATCCTCTATGGTCCTCTCGTCCCCCTTGGTCAGTTTCTCCTCATTCGGTGCTCTGTCCTTATAGCCACAAAAAGAGTCCAGGAACATCCGATAGTCGCTTCGCTTCCTAATCGCTTGGCTGCCATCTTCTTCTCGGTCCAGCTTCCTGTTATCGATGTGCTCTGAGGGAGTGGTGATCGGGTTGGACTCCGAGGAGGGGGTGGCGGGATCATGGTCCGTGGACCGCACCAGGAGTTTGACGTTGGCCTCGTCCAGGCACCTGTCATTGCGGACATCCTCTGGCAGATCTTTGTGGAGGCTTCCATTGCCCTGCTTGTCCGTGAGGCTGTGGGATTCCTCCAGACTTTTCCGGGGACACTCCAGCATGCGTCGCAGGCCCCACAAGGTAGTGGTGCGCACCTGCTCCTTATCCGGGGGACTGGTGCAGAGACTGACCACCACGGCCACCAATCCCGAAATCCAGAAGAGGCCGGCAGCGATGTACATGTAGTGGACATGTTTGATGAAGAGGGGGCGGTCGTCTGGCAAGTCACAGCGAGGCTCCCTGTAGATGAAGGCCAGCACCAGGCGGACGGTGCCCAGGGTAAGGCCGGTCATCCCGCCCCAGAACGCGCCTCTCTCGTTGCAACGTTTCCAGAACACTCCCAGCAAAAAGAGCGCCGCAATCGGGGGCGTGAGGTAGCCGGCCACCTCCTGGATATACAGGTACATCTGACCGCCTTGCATCTCAATGATGACGGGAACCCAAGCAATGCTGATGGCCACCATAAATACCACAAACATCCGGCCGACCACCAGCAACTCTTTCTGGGATGCGGCCCTTCCGGGCGGTCTGGTAAATGTCCAGGGTGAAGATGGTGCTGGCGCTGGTTGAAAATGGGAATCCAGATCACTCATGAGAGCCGCTATCATCACAGCCATCATGAGTCCTCGGAGTCCAACGGGCATCACCGCCATGACCAGGCGCGGGTAGGCGATGTTGGAGCAGCCGGCCTTGGAACCACACACAGCCAGGCAGTGCTCCGGCCCGATGCAGGCTATCTCATCTGTGAACAGAATGCGGGAAATCATACCTGGAATGACAATGAGGAACATGGGCAGGACCTTCAGGATCCCAGCCATTAGTGTGGCTCCTTTGGCATGTGCGATGTTCTTTGCGGCGAGAACCCTCTGTACGATGACCTGGTCCGCACACCAGTACCAGATAGAAGCTGGGGTTTGCCCGAGAAGGAAGCCTGGCCAGGGAATGTCTTCGTCCAAAGGGCCCCGAAGGATGCGCAGGGAGTTTGGCTTTGGCTCGATGCGACAGGAGGGGAAGTAGGAGAAGTTGCCAGTCGCGAGAATGGCGGTGACGTTGGGAATCGCCTGCATGTACTTTGTCCTGACTCCATCCAAACCACCGACCTTGATCAGGCTGAGGATGGTCAGGGTTAGGGCCCCCCCGATCATCAGCACAGCCTGAAGGGCGTCGGTGTACATGACGGCCACCAGCCCCCCCGTGATGGTCAGCAGAGCCGTCATGCTGACGAGCAGGATGATTGACAGGTAGATGTTCCAGCCCAGAGACTCCTGGATGAAGAGGGCACCGGCGTACAAGTCCACAGAGAGCTTGGTGAAAATGTAGAGGAGCACGGACAAGGTGGCAAAGTAAACCTTCAGCCTGTTGCCCCCGTAGCGCTTCGACAGGTACTCGGGCATGGTGTAGACACCGGAGTGGATGTACACGGGGATGAACACCCAACCCAGGAGCTGCAGGAGAAGGAGTGCGTTGAACTCCCACGCACCGACAGCAAAGCCGCTTGCCGCTCCCGATCCCGCTAGGCCGATGAAGTGTTCACTTCCTATGTTGCTGACAAAGAGGGACGCGCCGACCACCACCCATGTCATCGAGCGGCCGGCCAGGAAGTATCCACTTACAGTGCTGCGATTGGCCTTCCATGTGGCAATCAAGCCAATGGAAAGCACCAGGACAAAATAGAGTCCCACCACCACAATGTCCGCTGCCTCCATCCCAGGAGCCATGACCTCAGGTGGCTCGAGAAGCCTTGGTTATCAACAGAGTTCAAAAATAAGGTATTTGAAAAAGGATCACCGATCGCCAATTGGGAGGATTCTTTAACAGGGAAATGCGCTTCTTTGGTTTGCTGTCTGGATGGGAGCTGTATCATCCACTGGCATTACAAATTCACTAGGGGATGCTTCAGGGGGAGGTTATCCACTGCACTGAAGTCTAGATTTAGAGGAGGATGATGCAGGCTTCTTGTCTAAGAAACCTAGAGTTAACATTCCTGCAAGACAGCAAAAACAAAGAGAGCTTATTAGAGCATTGGAGTGGCATGAACCCCATTGGAGAGGACTGACCCCCAAACAAACAAATGTTACACTGGATACCTGTCATCAGACAGTGCTAGTTGATGAAATAAATTAAGCACAAGTGGTAAGTTTGAAAAGTGATTAGGTTTTATTGCAAAGCGTGTTAATGTACAGAACTCTTAATGAAATCATACAGCAGGTTGGCTCGTCTCAAACCGTTCGAATGATTCAGCTCTTTTGGCTGATCGTATGCCTCACTAATGCAGAATTATGGCCTTGGACCACAAAGGCTTTCTCTAGTAACCTTTAAAGCTTCCCAACAACAGAACAAATGCACCCCCCCCCCCCCCCCACCTCTGTTAGCCGCATCAAAGTAAGCCTGCTAATGTCGCGCTGCAGGATCAAACACCTCATTTAACGAGTAAGAAAGAAAAAAAAGCATGTTACTGAGCTGAAACATCAATGCAATGATCTAAAATACGGTTATACATCTGTAGACTCTTGCATAGGCAATTGTGCAGGCAAACAGACTTATATGTAGACACATGTGAACCAACTTGTCCCGTAAATGTATACTGGTATAACATCTTCTAAATAACAGTTATGATATGAATACTAATGCTAGTAGCTGAACTTCATGTATAGTTTAACGAAGAGGAAGAGGAATTAGCATGAAACATGGTGAATTATTATGATAGAATGTATATTACACAGACACAGTACACATTTGAGTTGGGTACACTACTATAGGAACCATTATGATATTAGAGAATATAGCCCAAAAGGATTTCTTCCCACCTCATTCACCAAACCAATGTATTGTTTTTCTGCTGTAAAAGGGTGTGCTAGATGTCTGACCAGCAGACACAAAAAGAAGAAACACTACGCACAACTATAACTTCATTATTACACCCACATTGCAGTACTCCAATCCAGCCCCATCTTCTTGATTTTGGCGAAAAAAAAAAAAAAGAGGCCTACTTAACACTTTCTAAACATCAAGAACAACTTCTTTGCTTATTAATCATTAGATTAAGGATTTCAATTGGGTCAAGAAGAAGCCACTACGCAGTTATTTCCCCTACCAGCAGCACTCCAGTGTTTACCAAACGGTCTGCACTGTGCTTCGTGTTTAGAGTCACAGGCCGTCGTTTCTGCAGTGTCATTTTGACAGGTGAATTGTAGTATGCATTACAGGAAGGCATGCCTCTGCTTGCTTAAACTGTCACTTTACCAACAGGTATACAGCGCTGCTCATGGTACGTACGCATTATTCATCAGGAAACCTTCGAGACGGATCATCATTCATTCATTCCCCATTCATTCCCCCGCATCCTCGTCGACATTTGTTAATAACATTAACTGTTCTATTCTGTTTTCTTTGATCAGGCGCAATGCATAAAAAACCCCACAAAACTCAAGGTTATAGAGCCTAGGCCCTACTTTAAAACAATGTATCCTGTACATATGTCTCTCAGCTGACTGCATAGGCGCATTGATGTCTCTTGCTGAATTTAGGCCAAAAAAATCTATACACAAATACAAATGAACGTGTAAGCTTGCTTTCCCAAAACCCCCAGTACAGATGTTTTCCTACAGCAGAAATCATAAGATACTCACCAGTTGTCTGATTCAATTGGAGCTGTTTCCACTGGCGCTCATCGGTGTCAGCAGCCCTCCGACAGCCCAAGAGAAAGACAATGGCTTCCTTGACGCTCCGCGTTGCGTCCACGTATTTGCTGTCGAGGTGGTCCACGTCAGGTTAGGAATCACATGAAGAAGACCTACCCGGCAGAAGGTTGTTTGTATACAGAGCGGCTGCGGCTGTGTGGCTTCGGCTGTCAGCGATATGTCAGTGTTGTAGGCGCTCGTTACCACGCCCCTTCCACGTGGTCCGCCGACGCGCTAGGACGAAGGCTCCAGACGCGCCAGTAGATTCAAGACGCGCCAGTAGATTCAAGACGCGCCAGTAGTTTCAAGACGCGCCAGAAGGTTCAAGACGCACCAGTATGATCGCTCAAGTGCACCAGTATGATATTTCAAGAGGCGTTTGAAGCCCACTGGAAATGGGTCTGATCCTGCAGTGCAGAGTGTTGCCTTGTCCCCAAAAATGTCCTGTACATGCGTAATCTAAATATAAAATGCAGCAGCAGTATGCTTAGTTTAGTGTGGAGTTGTTAGTTTAAGAATGTGTCAAATGATGGAAATACAACAAAAAAAGATGCGTCATTTGATTTAAAAGGATTCTAAACTGGTTTCAGGAAGACGCTTTTAACGATTAATCTATTTTAATTTGGGATGGCCAGCTTTTTCTTCTGATTTAATAGTAACGTAATCAGGCCAGAGAGATGTTAGAGAAGGATTACGCTTTCACCAGTCATGAATGATGATTATATTCAAATCAGAAGGACCAGGTGTGCGTGAGTTCAAACGGAGGTTCCCATTTTAATATAGGGTTGGGGTTTCTTCCATGCTTGTCTCAAGTTCAACCACAATCAAATGAGGTGCATCGCAAAAGCACTTGCAAACAGCGCAATGGTACGCTCTGACTGAGTAACAGAACTAGATAGGCCTACAAAACGAATTATGAAACATTCAAATTTAAATTATTCTTAATAAAGAATACATACAAATAATTGTAGTATTTTTAGTATGACATTGAATATGATGTTTCGACCACACATATCTTCAGCTAGGCCTACAGCTTTTATGGTAGTCGAATCATCATTGGGAAGTTGGCAGGTTAACTTTGTGAAACAGCAATTTCGTTAGAAAAAAATTTAATTAGGTGAATGAAACATCTAACATTATTTCTTTCCGAGCCTGAAAACAATATTTGTTATAATGAATTTTATTGAGCAAATCTTTTTGTCAGAAACTTAGTGAATATACCTTGACGACGCGATCGCTTCTTTGTACATTTCCATTCATTCCTTTACCTCGGAAACGTCACCTTATTGAAGACTACATGTCCCAGAAAGCCTCTCTTCGGGCGACTGGTACGACGGTCGCGTTTCCCTCAAAGAAAAGGGCTGCATTGGGAGCAGGGCTGAAAGGATGACATTAATCACTTTAACATAAGACCGGTTTTTTTTTTACCTTCGATATACTGATACATGCTTCTTGTTAAATGTTCACACTATAAAGACGCTGTGTACTGCGTTGCCTAATTCCATGTGCATAGCCGAATGTGTTTGTCTTATACATTCTAAGTTCTGCAGACACCTTTAATGCTGCTGAAAACGGGTCGTCTTTCTAATACATTATCCAATACAGAACCCACCCATCTCCAACGCCATTAGTCGTTTCAGTTCGCAAGTCGGAGCTCAGCTGAATGTTGACAATGAGCTCATAAGAATATGAACAATGTGCACGTAACACGTTGCAGGTTTCAATGATGAATGGAAGGCCTTGCATGCCTTCCTGTGTCATATATTCTCTGATGTGTGCGTTGGGTGTTTATAGGATTGCATATGTCATTTATTTCCAAAATTGAGGACTTTTGAAATGGCATTTATAAGAAGAGCATAGCATATTTGACTAGCAATCACTCAATTTGAGCCCTATTATATTTGTAATATAAAATTGAAATACATTTGATCCAATACCTCAATCTCGGAGCTGTGTTTTATTTTATATTTGGATTGCAAACAAAGGCAATGGATAAACCATATATGTCATGTGGAGTACAATCATGTAGAGTACAACTAAAACAAAATCTGTTCCTAAAAAAAAATTTAAACCTTTAAATGAGATTAAACAGAGGTTTTGTCTTTGATGTCATCGAGGGGGACTTCTGAACAGTAAACAGAGTTTTGCAGTTTAGTTGAATAGTTCATAGCACTGTTCGAGGTAATGATCAAATGCTGAATCCCATGTGGCCCCTTTCCGTGTCCTGGGTCTCTATTTCCCTCCTGCTCCCACCTCCCAGGCAGACCTTTGGGGTGAAAGAAGCTGTGCCACTGCACCTGTCTCAGCCGCCAGGAAGCAGAATAAGCTGGGCCACGCTGAGAAGGAACTGGAGTGTCTGTGAGCAGGCTGATACTTGTTGCTTATCTTTTGTTTGTTGGTTTGTTGCTCACGTTTAGACTGCTTTTGTGTTGAGAGTCCATTTTGACCTTATTCCTCTTGTAAACAGTGAATTGTAACATTCCCGGAACCATAACCTTGGTGGAACAAATAACATGCACGATAACGGCAGGATCTGTCTGGGTATATATGTGCATGACAAGCAAGGAGAAGAAGAGAAGAGAGAGTGAGGAGTGGGAAGAAAAGCAATGTTTTTCTGTTTCAGAAAACATGAACTTGCTACCGTAGGATTTCTGTCCTTTCATGTCTCCAGCTTATTATTACTGGCTGGTATCTCCTCCACACTCGATCCCAAGGCTCCTCCTAGCCGAGTGTCGAGGTGTCCTTGAGCAAGGCACCTCACCCTGACTGCTCCCGACCAGCTGGCTGTCGCCCTGCGTGGTGGACTCCGCCGTCGGTGTGGGAATGTGTGCATGAATGGGTGAATGTCAGGCAATATTGTAAAGCGCTTTGGATAAAAGCGTTATATAAATGCAGTCCATTTACCATTTGCAAGGACAAATATTTGATTGTTTCGACATTCACTGTACATTTCAGTTAAATAACAATGTGCATCTCTACAATTAACCTGCATTGACACAGCTAGTGGAATCCACTCCTATCCTCTCCATTTTGTCTTTAATTTCTCCCTTAAAACCTCAAAGAAAACATTGACACCGAATCCCACTAAAACCACAAAAAGGAAATCCTTCATAATATCTAGTCATGTATCGTAATAAATATTAGGATACTAAATTGCCCAACACAGCTTACCTTACTCCCCAGGGCTGTGCAGCATGTTGGTCTAGGAGTGGACACACCACCCAACCACCCACAACACACCAACCAGGCAGAACACCTTACAAGCTGTCTCAGGACATGCTGTGATGTGGCGCTCCCCTGCTATTTAGCCCTTTGGCAACCAGAACTGCTTTTGGCAACTGGGAGTTACACGCTGCTCTTTTGTAAAGGTTTAGTTATATTTCATCTGGGAGAATTCTCGGTGCATTGCCTTGCAACACAGGTTCTCATTATGTGTTACCCTTCCTTCAACAGCTGGGTTTCCTGTTGGGACGTCCAGGCTGTTAAGAGTGAGCTCAGGCTGTCCAGCACGGGAATGAACCATGTGAAGCAGGCCAAAATCTCAAGTCCTTCCCCTACGCCCTGAACAATGGAAAACTCTCCTCCATCTCCCTTAAACTCATCGCCAGTCCCTTATCTCAAATACTTTACACAACACCCTCCCTTCTCTAAAAGTGTTGAATCACCATGTGAAGGCTAAATCCACAATCTTTTCTCCATCAAGCGATTGGTATTTCCAAATACAGTTTCAAGCGGTACCTCTTGGTACCTCTTGACAAAAGATTCTAGAAAACCAACCTTCACCCAGTTCGGACTCTGATGATAATCAAAAGCACCATTAGGCGTTCTGGAGTGAGTGGGACCTCGCGTGAAACCTCCTCTTGAATAAAGACATCCAGCCCGACCACATAGCAGGCCATAAAATAGAGAATGTATTCCCTCCACCTGCTTCCCCCCAGATCCTCAAATAGACGTGCCATCGCACCCCGGGGCCGGCCCCTGGGCCTCGCACGCCCAGGAGTCGGCCCCGGGGTGCGATGGCCCAGGGGCCGACCCCTGGGCGTGCGATGGCACCCCGGGGGCCGACCCCTGGGCGTGCGAGGCCATCGGTGCCTATACAGTCAAATGATGCGGTCGCCACGGTTAGGCTCACATGCTCTGTCCGGCATCAGGAGATACGGTCCGTACAGCGCCGTAGGTTTTGTTTATTGGTCTGCAGGTTGTATAAAAATAACTAAATAAGAGTCTCTGTGAGATGAAATGTATAGGCCTCTCTATATATATATATATATATATATATATATATATATATATATTATATATATATATAAGGTTTATATATAGATATATATATATACTATGATGTAATTAATAAAATTCTATATACAAAACATATACCGGATATATTATTTATATATTATACAAATATATACCTTTCAGTATGTATATACATATATATATATATATATATATATATATATATATATATATATATATATATATATATATACTGTATATGTATGTACTGCATGTATGTTTGTTTGTTTGTTTGTTTGTTTGTTTGTATGTATGTTGTATTGTATGTATGTATGTATGTATGTATGTATGTATGTATGTATGTATGTATGTATGTATGTATGTATGTATGTATGTATGTATGTATGTTTTACTTCATAAGCTCTCATGTCCGAGTTTTTGTAGTTCACGATACAAGAGCTCCATCTAGTGGTATGAACTTGTAATCACTCTTGCCGTTAGGACCAAATAATTAACCCTTCGTAACATGGAGTTGATGTAGGCCTATGGCAGGAAGGCTTAATAACTGCCTTTCTTTGCTGCACTTAAATTCAATTAGTTCTACAACGCTCTTAATAAAAGATTTTGTTTGTAGAGAGTGTGTTACAAAGTAGGGTTAAAGGAGTTGTAAGTAGGCCTACGGAATATGTATTTGTTACAATAAGTGTAGAAAGCTCAATATCCCCACTGCCCCCCTCTGATAGAGTATTTGGTACAGGGGTTCTCCCACTCTCAACTCAACAAGGAGTCCTTTTCACGGGCCGGTAGCAGGGGGTCAGTTCTGACGCTACTCTACCAAACACTGCACGCGGGGCAGAAATGGCCGCAGAGAATCAGTCCAAGGTGCTGTGGGCAGTGACAGTAATCTGATTGGCTGAGGGGGTTGTAGGTCAAGGCCTTGATTCATGTAAACTGCTTAGGTCAAAAGACCAGCATCATGCCTGATTAGACGTAAGGAAGAACCAGGCGTGTGTACTTTCACCTTGAGGACTTAGTTAGGACGGGTTATTTTTTATAATGGAAGTGGGCCTTATTGAATAACCGAGTGTTTTAGAACAGAGGTGGAAGTCTGTTGTTATATGGGTTACTCAGTAACAACAGGGCTTTGACTTAGCGGGCGGATTATGAGCCTGATTTCAAACACATCTTGTGGTGTCAGAACATAAAAATGCCCGTGGTTGAAGCATTAACGGGGCTTTCAGTGACATTGTGTTGGCTGACTTCCTGTCTGTTGGCAGTTGGCCCTCCCCTCCTTCCTGCCTCCCCGCATGAACAAGGACGGGGCTATCATCAGCACCACACTCTTCTTTTCAGCTATTGGTTCCCCGCTTGCCGTGTTTGGGAGTGAACACAGCTCCCGTCTTGAGATCTGTTCAAAATGATACGCTATATATATATATATAAATATATATATATTATATATATATATATATATATATATATATTATATATATATATATATAAGCCTATTTGTGTTTATATAATATTGTCTGTTATATAAATCGATTTCTGCTTAACCTGTTATAAAATCGATTTCTGCTTAACCTGATGCTGCAGGCCTCCCAAACCTGTCCAACCAACGACACCCCTTTACTGACATTTACCTTTTTACTTTTTACAAGTTATATTTGTGTTCATCTAAATCGAATGGGCAGCCCGTGCCTTTCGCCTCTATCGCATTATTACCCGCCTCTATAACAACGCCAACGTCCGATTGGTCCGTCCATCTGCTAGACGGTCTAATCAGCAATCAGCGAGAGTGAACCCCAGACCAACAAGGAAATTATGTTTTCTGTGCTAGTGCTACATCATGATCAACTAGCACTGTTTATACGTTCCGTTTATGTTCAGGAAAATGTTACATTTTTCTAAATATATCTGAATATAATAATATTAAATAATAATATTATAACTCTAAAATTGTATAATAATAATAAAGGTGTTGTGCAGAGGGTTGCCGGTTCGGCCATCTGCCACAGGCGCAGTGATACACAAATATCTGACAGCGAAGTGAGAGGTTTGTAAACAGCGCATATCCTGGACTGTACCAATACCAATAAAGGGATTAGCAGTAACATAACCCGTACCAAGGTGCATTATTTCATCCTCGTAATTAAGTATTCAGATTTATTTTCTATGAATAGCTGGACCATATTTCACATATTAATTACCTTTATGTAGAAAGTTAGAAGATCTATATTATTCTGTGATGCAAGCTTTGGAGCAGCACCCCTTCAAAGTTCAGGAAGTGAGCCGTTCCTCGTCAGGTCGGAATCAGCTGAGTTCGATTCCACCCCGTTGCGCTCAGGCTGTCCATGTTTCTCCAGGGATGGAGATAGGTGTTTTGGGAACAATAACCGAGGCACGCCTTTCTTACCCAGCCCTCGGAGGGTACACGATGCAGCGCTGTACCCCTGAACCCCGACCAGCCTAAATCTAGTGAGCCGAGAGGATCTTGTGGTTGTTTTTGCAGGAGTTGGTGAGTCATTGCATCCTATAGCGAACTGCTGTTCCCCGGTAGTCCTTATGTCTCGATGACTTCATATCATATACATATGCATAGCCTATATGTATATATTTATGCGTGCATCCTAAGCGAAGCATGTTCTCAGTAGCATATTGTATGACAAGAATGTGGTGACAGCCACATGTGTACATTGTGTAGGTGTGTGTATTTTGAAACATGAAACCTGTCACAATTAAGAAAATGTTTAAAGCCCTTGCTTTTTGAAACCTGATTTACACAATTGGATGCAGATCGCACTCCTAATTGTGTATTATGTGTAACCGTAAGCCTACCTGGTGTTGGGAATCGTCTTGTGCGCAGTGACTAGGGACTTACATAATGCACTCTGCGATCAATAGTGCGGTGGACTAACAACATTGAAAAACGTGATGCACTTTTGGACGCCGTTTCTCATGGTGCATGCAGTATTCTCCCAAACTAGAACCGATATCGTGTCGGGAGGAACGGTCAGGTGGGAGAGGATCCGCCCACAATGGAGAGGGGGGGCTGTTGTTTATTCAAGCCTTTCCTTTAAGTCGCCAATTACCAGCGGAGCGGACATATCCGTGTTACCATATCTTTTCAACTTGCACCTTGCCCTCTCATTAGGAACACACACACAAAGCAAACCCCCACTATCCTGGCGCACCTGCGATTATGATTAGTATTGTTATGAATCTACCACGAGCTTCCATGATGATCCACCTTTAGCTCAGCTACAGGGCCCTGTACAATGAGGTGCCCGGGTGTTTGCATGCAGTGGGGCTCCTTGGGGTTTGATGCGATTACACTCTGCCTGGCTCAGTGGCATGGAGTCCAGATGTCCCCGTTGCTCTAATCCTGCCCCCCCGACCCTCCCTCGACGTCTCGTCCATGCCCTGTTAGTATCCTACCAGACAGACGCGGCTGGGACAGGGCAGACCAGGCCAGCGTTGGTAAGCCTGTCTGGCCTTTACACCCATGAGGTCCACCCAGATATCATAGGTTCTTGTCCGCTTCTAATCTGAGATCCGATCTTGCGTGCTCCTTTTGGGCTGGCTAGACACACACCGTAGCTACTAGCGGCTGTCTCAGGCCTGTCGTTCCAGAGAGGTGGGTTTGGGGTTCATGTCTCTGTACCAATTCACGTCTGAAGAAGTCTCTGAAGAAGTCTCTTCGTTCCAGACGTGAAGGGGAGGTCAGGGTCGGCCAGAACGGCGAAGTGGCACAGTGAGCCATGATTCCATAGGGATTCGTGTCAGGGAAATGGACCAGTAGGCTAATTCTGTTTGCTGCAGACAAACCTTGGGGGGAGAGATGTACTAAACGGGTTACAGAAAGACAAATACTGGCACGGAGACAGTGCCTCGCAGGGTTTCTCCGAAATGTGTGTGTGTGGTCCAGAAGGCCTCACTCCTTCGGCCTTGAACGCGGTGGTGTGCGTGTGTGATCCCCTCTGCAGAGCCGGTGTGCTGCTGAGCATGAGGGCGTCGTGGCACTGACTCCATCAGCACCGCCATCACCATGGACCCCGAGGAGGCTGACCTGCAGAACGACTACCGTTACCGTAGTTACGGGGCGGTCATCGAAAAGGCGCTGCGGAGCTTCGAGTCGTCCAGCGAATGGGCCGATCTCATCTCCTCCCTGGGCAAGCTGAACAAGGTACGGGGAATCCCTTTATCGGAAAATGAAGAAGATAAGGATCCTAACGTGCTGTCATCGTAAGCTACATACTGTATGTCCCCAGGCTGAGTGAATACGTGTGAGGAGGCAGATGGTGCCTTGGACTATGTTTTCACTTTAAATATGCTTCACGCCGTGATTCTGTTTCCCCTCAGAGCAGCGGGAGATTCCTAGTTTCTCGGTCATGTCCAGAAGGGGGTTTCACTTCTCTTGGGTTTTGAAGAAGTGTTTCTTTTTGCTGATGATGTCACACAGCAGCGTTATCACCAGGCCACCACCTCCACGACGGTGCTCCCAGGTGTGGTTCATGTTCCACAGGCCTCTCTGATGTGTTGTCCCCCCCCCCCCGGGGGTGGGTGTGTCCCTGGCCCCAGGCGCTGCAGAGTAACCTGCGCTACTCCCTCCTGCCCAAGAGGCTGATTATCGGGAAGCGCCTGGCCCAGTGCCTGCACCCGGCCCTGCCCAGCGGGGTGCACCTCAAGGCCCTGGAGACCTACGAGGTCATCTTCAAGATCATCGGGACCAAATGGCTGGCCAAGGATCTCTTCATCTACAGGCAAGGGCGTCCGAATGTCACCGCTTGTCTTTATTGATCGTAGTTTTAACATCTCCTTCCTGGAGCAAGAAATGCTTTAAGAAGAAATTCTTAAATTCTTAAACTACCGACTTTAAGAAGAAATTGTTAAAGTGGGTAGTTTTGGAGAAGGCCTTGTTGAAGACTCATGAGGGGTTGAGGGCGACCAGGTAGCCTTCTAGACACACAGACAGGTCAGCTATCCAATCCTTTCATTAGGGCCGACTGAAGCGATTGGACAGGCTTATTGCAGGCCTGCAGCAGCCGCGTATACCAAATAATCAGCATTTTCATTTATTTATTGAGTTCCTTCCTTTTTTGTTAACTTTTAAAAAAAAAAAAAGCTTCTAAAATATGTGGCCCACACTAGCTTTAATGTCTCACTCGGTGCATTGTTTCATAATATTAATACTAATCAGACATTACATTTAATAATGCCTTTCATCGGCAACCAAGGCAATTAACCCTGTGGGAGACAAAGACATTTTTTGTAAAGAAGAATAAGAAGAAAGCAAAAGAAGAAGTGATGATGTTGCGGTCGCCACGGTAATGGTTTCTGTGTTCGTAGCTCCGGGCTGTTCCCGCTGCTTGGCCATGCCGCCATGGCGGTGAAGCCCGTCCTCCTGATGCTGTACGAGCGCTACTACCTGCCCCTGCAGAGGGCTCTGCTCCCCAGCCTGCAGGCCTTCATCACCGGGCTGCTCCCCGGCATGGAGGAGGGCCTGGAGGTCTTTGACAGGTGACCCGTTCCGGCCTCTCCGCCCGTCAGCGTTCATGTAGTCCATGGTCATGGATATGCCTCGTGCTGTCGTTCTGTCGATCCGCTTCTCTTTCCTTTTTTGTTAATCTTTCAACGTTAGCGATGCGCCGCCCAAAACAATAATGAGGATGTCATCCTTCGCTACTTCCTCATATTTGTTTTAGATGTTGAAATTAGAAAATAAACCCTGTAATTTCTATCAATGATCTCACACTCGATAACAACCGCTGGATTTTTCCATCATAGACTTCAAATCCTTTTTATGGGTGTGTACTGGGAACCCTGTGGTCCTGATGGTTCCCAGTGGGTGTGTACTGGTCCCCAGTGGGTGTATACTGGGTGTCCAGTGGTCCTGATGGTCTGTCTCTGACAGGACGGACGCCCTGCTGCTGAGGCTGTCCTTGCTGGTGGGCCAGCAGGTGTTCTACGGCGCACTGTGGGGCAGCGTGCTGGTCAGCCCCCAGGTCAGGCTGCCCGCCTCGCTCTTCATCGTCACGCACTTCGACCGGGTGGCCACGCCGCGACAGCAGAGCTACATGCTAGGCTACAACCACGGCCTTGTGGTGAGTGTGTGTGTGTGTGTGTGTGTGTGTGTGTGTGTGTGTGTGTGTGTGTGTGTGTGTGTGTGTGTGTGTGTGTGTGTGTGGTGCGTGTGGTCAGCCCCCAGGTGTGTGCTGCCCGCCTCGCTCTTCATCGTCACGCACTTCGACCGGGTGGCCACGCCGCGACAGCAGAGCTACATGCTAGGCTACAACCACGGCCTTGTGGTGAGTGTTTGTTGACTTACGTAGCTTAAGTAGCAAATTAGCTTTCTTTCTTATCATGCTCTTCTTGTGGTAAGAAGCATATTTGATAGTTGATGCTTACCGGTATATTCTTGCTGTATGTTGTGTTGATATTATATTGCTGCGTTGTTCCGACTCATTTCCTCCGACTCATTTCCTCTGTGATCGATGAAGCTCTTTCCGTCCTGTTTGCTGAGCTGACACTGCGTGTCTTTGTGTCCGTCTGTCTCTGTCCGTCCGCCCGCAGGTGAAGTCGGTGTGCCTGGCCCTGCAGGACTCCAACGTCCTGGTGCAGAGGAACATGCTGGAGATCCTGCTGCACTTCTTCCCCTTCGATGAGTGCCTGGTCAGAAGCCGTCTGTTCTTTAGCGTGTTCTTAGCGTGTTCTCAGCGTGTTCTCAGTCCGGTCTCCCTGCTCCGGCGCTGGTGTCCTGCTCACCGTCCTCTGCTCTGCTGTGTCGACAGGACAAAGAGAAGAGCAGCGTCGACATGAACCGGGAGGACATGGTCACCGTGGTCTCCGCGGCAACACTCACCCTGCTGCGCAGAGACATGTCCCTCAACCGCCGTCTGTACGCCTGGCTCCTAGGTCTGCTGCTCAACCCCCGCTGACATGTTCACTCACTCACTGACACCCACTCACCCACGCTGACATGTTCACTCACTCACTGACACCCACTCACCCACTCTGACATGTTCACTCACTCACTGACACCCACTCACCCACTCTGACATGTTCACTCACTCACTGACACCCACTCTCCGACTCTGACATGTTCCGCTCACTCACTGACATCCCACTCACGCCACTCTGACTATTCACTCACTCACTGACACCCACTCACCCACTCGAGCAGTGTTCACTCACTCACTGACACGCCACTCACCCCCGCTGACATGTTCACTCGCTCACTGACACCCACTCACCCACGCTGACTGTACCACTCACTCACTGACACCCACTCACCCACGCTGACATGTTCACTCACTCACTGACACCCACTCACCCACTCTGACATGTTCACTCACTCACTGACACCCACTCACCCACTCTGACATGTTCACTCACTCACTGACACCCACTCACCCACTCTGACATGTTCACTCACTCACTGACACCCACTCACCCACTCTGACATGTTCACTCACTCACTGACACCCACTCACTCACTCACTCACTCTCTAACATATTCACTCATTCACTGACACCCACTCACTCACTCACTCTCTAACATATTCGTTCATTCACTGACACTCACTCACTCACTCACTCACTCACTCACTCACTCACTCACTCACTCACACTTTAGCAAATTCACTCACTCACACTCACTCTAATATACTCATTCATTCACTCACTCACACTCTAACATATTCATTCACTCTGTAACAGATTCCATCGCTAACACTCATTCACAATCAGAACCGTATTTAGACGTGGGGTACAGAGGCACTCACACCCCATGTGGACAGGGTTTTCCATCGGCCTCACCCACTTCCGCAGCCTTTTCCGTCTGCGTAGGAACAGGGAATAATGCTCTGTTGTTCCCAGGCACCGACACCAAGCGGGGCAGGTCGTCATCTTCATCCTCCAACCAGCCAATCCGCAGCGAGGACCAAGAAGACCCCTACTTCACGCTCCATTCTAGAGACCTTCTTATTCAGGTGGGTGGGGCTCGGCCGCGTCGACCCAACATCGGGGTGTCTTTGTGGCGGCGAGTGCGTGCGTGAGTGTGCGTGATGACACTGAGTGTTTGGTCGGCTGGCTCCCTCAGGCTCTGGTGAACATCTTGGAGCAGAAGGACATCCAGAGCGACCCTGAGACCCTCATGAATTACCTGCGGCCCTTTCGTGTGATCGTCAGCCTACTGGATAAACCGGAGATAGGTAAACAGAACTACGGTCAACACAGACGGCTCCGTACATAGTCAAATCCAGCCAAGGCTGTAGCCACCCCCGACCCACATGGCTGTGGCTTTAACTAAGTGGTCAACACATAGAACATGTAAGCATCGCTCAGAGGCAAAGCAGGCCTACGCGGGAACGGCTTGGGACCTCGTCTGAAGGTTTTCCCTCAGGCCAATGTTTGCATGTTTATTTGTACATGTTTTTGTTGAATTTGAAACTGTTTGTGTACAGTTGTTACTTTACTAAGGATTACCATGTCATTAGCAACTGGTTTAAACAATGTATTCAAACACTGTGTTAGTTAGTTAGGGTGTATTTGATGGGGACAGGTACAGCTCTTGTGGATTGTGCACAATCCAGCAGAAAGCATCATAGCATTTGTAGCTTTAGCTCATTTCCAACGCCCGTCCCTAGAAGGGCCTTTTAAAGTAACAAAGTCTGTGTCATCTAAGATGGCTGACCCAGGAGAGGTTTTCATTGGGTGGTCAGGTCAGGATGGGGAATAGCCACATTGGTTCTCCACGGTCACATTGAAAGGTCATCTGACACTTGATTTAATTTGGTCTTGCCTTCCTCCAATCCACATTAATGTGGATGATGGGGTCGTGGTGCCTGTATGTACTTCTGTGGTGACTGTCATTAACAATGTCGTCAACGGTAGATGCAAAGTGACCGTAATTAACACTGGCAAAGAACAAAATTGACATGAGCAAAAAAAATATATGTGTGGAATAAAATAATGAGGTGTGTAGAATATACACACAACCCTTAACCATAATGCAGATGAAGGAAGTTAGTTTTATTGTATTTCCACTGGCGCCCATGTCTGCTAAACATGATGGGAGACGTTGATCTCTGGGTGTGTGCAGGCCCTGTGGTCATCAACAGTCTGCTGCTCCAGGTGGTACGCTCCTTCTACAGCTACTGCCGGGAGATGATCGGAGAGGACAGCCCCTCCAGCCCAGGGCTGGCGGGGAACCAGTTGGCCAGGTGAGCGGAGGTTGGAGGGGTGGGTGGGTGGGTGGGGGGGGGGGGGGCATGCGTCTGTATGTACGTACGTACCTGTGTGTGTGTGTGTGTGTGTGTGTGTGTGTTTCGTGTTATTAAGCGAGGGTTGATGATGGGATGGACTGAGCTTTGGTTGTAACACGGTTGGCTGTGAGCCAAAAAACGCTCAACTTAAATCCGGTTGATGGTCTCTATGATCAAGACAGGAACCGTCAAAGGTTGAGTGATCTGATGGGTTGAGTGATCTGAATGGTTGAGTGATGTGAAGGGTTGAGTGATCTGAAGGGTTGAGTGATCTGAAGGGTTGAGTGATCTGAAGGGTTAAGTGATCTGAAGGGTTGAGTGATCTGAAGCGTTCAGTGATGTGAAGGGTGGTTGAAGTGAGGAAGCTGTTCTGAGGTGAGGTGTGTCTTCAGCAAAATGAAGGAGAACAAGAACGCGTCGGAGATCATCAAGGCAGTGAACCTGCTGGTCAGCTCCATGGACAGCGTGTTCCTGTGGGACCACATGACCCGCCGCTTCTGCACCACGCTGAGGTACGCCAGCCCATGTCTTGGCCCCCCCCATGTCTCCTGAGGTACGCTCATGTCTTGGCCCCCCCCCCCCCCCACGTCTCCTGCTTGTCACAGAAATCAGGCTGCAAATGAAGTCCCCAGCTGGGATGGGAGTGAACGGGGCGTTTTCACCTTAACTCGATCTTTGGTTAATCCCATCCTGTCGCTGACGGCGGGGATCTGCATGCATATAATTGACTGCAAACAAAATGAAAGAAAAAAACGTTCCCATAGCCGTTTGGAAGCCGCTGCAGAAGTACCCGTAATAGCATCCTTTTGTGAAATCTGTTCACTCGCAAATGGTTTCATTCTGATGGAATATCTGCACAATGAAACCGTTGCTGCCTTCCGGCCCAGGCTCTGAGCGGTCTCCCCCCCAAGAAGTTCCGCCGTAGCCTAGTGGGACGGCTGGATCCCAGATGAATGCTACCGGGTTAGCATCCCAACATAGCGCACGGGGCTCATATCTGTGTGTCTTCTATCTGCAGTCAGCAGAGCGATGCACCACCCCCCCCTGGGCAGGACGGCAGCCGGCCCGCTCCCACCATCACTGAGATGTCCACCCTCATCATGTTCCTGCTCGAGGTCCTGCCTCTGGTAAATGTCGACGGCATGCACACACACACACGCACGCACGCACAAACACACAAACACACACACACACACACACAAACACACACACGCACACACACACACACACACGCACACGCACGCACACGCATGCGCGTACCTTTTAACAGAGAATATCTCCGAGAAGTAATGACTCAACATGACTCCTAAAGGCATTTCTGTCTAATGTTTGGTGATAACCATGAAAAGACAACTGATTATATATAGTTTGATTTGATCCGTCTCTAATATCTGCATTCTAACTGTGATCTGTTATCACTATCATTCTGTCTTGTTTTGTCCTGGAGTGACGCCTGAATTTCTCCTTACTAACAAAGAGTTCCCCTCTCCAGGAGCTGCACGCTGACATCCAGTCCCAGTTCCTGCCTGAGATGCTGGGTAAGATGCTGGCCGCCCTGCATGCCAACATGGCGGCCGTGGGCCTCGTGGAGCTCACCCAGGGCCTGCGAGCCTGCTTCAAGGTCCTGGGTAAGATCCAGATGCCCGTGGCCTA
Source organism: Melanogrammus aeglefinus (assembly GCA_900291075.1). Lineage (NCBI taxonomy): Eukaryota > Metazoa > Chordata > Actinopteri > Gadiformes > Gadidae > Melanogrammus > Melanogrammus aeglefinus. The sequence goes on along the minus strand of OLKM01002074.1, from coordinate 13,744 downwards.
CATGGACCTTGAGGCCGAGGCCAATGCTATGGAGACGGACTGCCAGCCGCAGGAGTTCACCGGGGAACCGGCTGAGGTGAGTACACCTCCTGGCCTGGCTACCAGCGTGCCATCTAGGATTGAGCTTGGTCTGGCTATAGCCAGACCAAGCTCAATCCTAGATCGGCACGCTGGTCTGGGGAGGCTGCTGTCATACTCTTCAGCACAAGAGGCGTGATCAACGCCTCTCGCAATTTGGCTGCTTGCCCTCGCTTCCCTGTCTTCATTGTGTTCAACCAGCCAATAGCGCGCCAGGGGGAGAAGCCAGCTTGGTGATTGGCTCCAGCAAAAACGTATCAAAACTAGAAAGAAATGTATTGCTCTTCTCCAGACCCTTCGGCAGGGCGAATTCAAAATCGGCGGTAGAATGGGCGGGGCTACCCAGTCTACAGACCTCCCATCGTCAAGCTCACCGCTCCCCCCCCCCCCCCCCCCCCACACACACACAGGGCGCGGAGAAGGAGGGGGGGCAGGGCAGCATCAGCGCCGAGGTGGGCGTTGTTGCCCAGGAGGAGGAGGAGGAGGAGGAGGAGGAGGCGGCGGAGGCGGAGCTCAGCGGAGGTTCAGGGGAAGGAGAGGCGGAGCCAGACGAAGGCGTCCTGGCGCAGCTCCGTTCAGAGGACAGCGGGCTGGGCGTCAGCGCCTCGCCGTCCGAGCAGCAGCTGCTCAGAGCGGGCGCGGGCGCGGCCTCGGCGAGCGCCCGGCTGAGCCGGGAGGGCGAGGACGTGTGGAGGAAGGGTGGCAGCGTGGACACCATGACCCAGCACCTCACCGACATCCTGGCCTTCATCACCACCAGGTGACGAAGCACGGAGAGTGTGCCCTGTAGATCAGCTGGATCAGAGCTCACCCAGCCGGGCCCCAGTGGAGCTATGCCCCTCAGCCTCTGGGGCCAACTCAAACCTTTCAATAAAACAACACCTCAAATATTAAAATTTCCACTGATTTTAAATGGATTTCCACTAAAGTTATTGGTGAAAGAAAACCCGTATCTTAATCCAAGGTACATTATTGTGGTTTATTCCTGACACCCCTCTGCCTGCGCGCTACGCCCAGATCTCTGCTGGTCCAGGTGGAGGATGTCCCAGAGCAGCAGGAGGAGGACGAGGAGCAGGAGGAGCTTCTGCAGCCGGCTCTAGCTCCAGCTGACGTCTCTTCAGGCCAGAAGGCTGCGCAGATCGTCCTGAGCTCCAGCGGGCAGGCGGCGGCGGCGGCGGCGGCGGGCGCGGCCTGGGCGGACGGCTTCATGCCGCGAAGCCGCTCGGAGATTTCCGAGTCCTGCCGGCAGGCCTTCGCGGCCGCCTGCCACCTGCTGTTGGAGTGCACCACGTTCCCGGTGTACCTGAGCGAGGGCGAGACCCAGGCGCTCTACTCCCAGATGTTCCTCCAGCCAGGTGAGCTCCGGCCCCGGTCAGGGGTGATGGAGATGTCAACGAGGCGCTGGAGACCACCCAATGCCTTTTTATGATCATACACATACTGTCCATCTATTTGTGTCATCGTTACGCGTCCAGTGGTGGTGGCCTGAGCGCACATTACAAAGAAAACAACTACAGTAGGATCCTCATAGGGCTGAACGATTTGGGGAAATAATGATATGCGATTATTATCATTCTATAGTATGACTAACACATCATTCGACATATAAACTGCTCTTTCCTTTAAGCCAGGCCTGTATTGAGATGAATTGATGAATGAATTGATGTTATAACATCTTTATTGAATTGTGAAAGAAAAAGAAATCTTATTGATCTCAAGTCAGGAAGAGTAAAAATTACAATTACAATTAGGGCATTTGGCAGATGTTTTTATCCAAAGCGACTTACATCGGTTGATTCACACATTGACACACCGACGGCAGAGTCAACCACGCAAGGCGACAGCGAGCTCGTCAGGAGCAGTCAGGGTGAGGTGTCTTGCTCAGGGACACATCAACACTCAGCTAGGAGGAGCTGGGGATCGAACTAGCAACCTTTCGGTGACAAGGCAACTGCTCTACCTCCTGAGCAGTTGCAGTTGCCGACCAGTCACAAATGTAATTATTCTAATTTTTTAATGGCGATGTTGGTCTGAATTGGATTAACCGTTCAGCCCTAGATCCTCATCCGCCCCCCCTCTCGTCTCCGCAGACCGGGAGGAGGGTCTGCCCGTGTGGCTCCGCTCCCTGATGATCCTGTGCTGCTCGTGCCGGGACTACGGCGTCCAGCACAAAGCCATCTCGTCCTTCCTGGAGCTGGTCAGCCACTCCCAGTCCCTGGCACTGGTCATCCAGGACAAACACAAGCGCTACCAGAGCTGCAACTCCAACCCGCTGAGCGGACGGCTCCAGATGGTCACGGCGCCACCCATTCCCCCCGCCACGCTGGCACGCGTCGAGGAGGAAACCAACTTCTATCAGGTGGAACTTCCCCCTCCCTTTTTAGCTGTTATGGTTTTTTTTACCGCTACCAAGTTTTGGTTTCTCCCATTATCAACCCGTATGGAATAAACCAAGACAATAACGTACTTATGCGGAGGGGTAAACAACTCTTTCTCGCCCCCGTCGTACATTCCCACCCCGGAATGGTTTATTCCACTCACACGCAAAGTTCCCACCAGAGCTCAGATATCAGCATATAAGGATCAAGTATTCACACAAAGCTGTGGTATACATCTCCAAATCTGACCATACAGATTGGAATATTCACCATTTATATTTCTCCCCCGAATATCATTTTGTATTCACATCATTATGAATGAAAAGCTGTCGATTTATGAATGAAATCCACAGCTCATTTTTGTTTTTGCATTCATATATTGTTGTCGTTCTTGTGTTGTTGTTGTTGTTGTTGTTGTTGTCCTGTGGTCCCAGCGGGTGGCCCAGGTGCTCTGGGGCGAGCTGGACACGGAGCGCAGGGAGCAGCACATCTCCTGCGTCGAGCTGTTCTACCGGCTGCACTGCCTGGCCCCGACGGCCTCCATCTGTGAGGACATCATCTGCCAAGCGCTGCTGCACAAAGACAAGGTGAGGCCTCAGGACGCCGCAGCCATCAGGAGCGGCGGTAGCTCACCAGGTAGAGTGGGTGGACCGGTAACCGGAAGGTTAGTATGTTGCTAGTTCGATCCCCGGAGTGTCGGGGGTGTCCCTGATCGAGATGCCTCGCCACTGACTGCGCCTGACGAGCTGGCTGTCGCCCTGCATGGCTGACACCGCCGTCGGGCGTGTGCAATGGGTGAATGAATGGTTCTAGGTCGCTTTGGATAAACACGTCAGCAAAAAAATCAAATGCAAATGTGAATTTATACTTCCACGTATTGAAAAAGTCTCGCGACGCGTCTCAAGGCCGTGTGCTCCCCATGAAACTGGGTCGGGCAAACTGGCCTGACTGGTGCAGTGCGGAGAGCAAACAGGCCTCGGGTCTGAACTGACAGCGGCGGCGTCTGGTGTTTGCCTCCCCCCCCCCATCAGGCGCAGAGGCTGGAGGCCCTCCATCGCTTCTCCATTCTGTGGCACCTGACCCGGGAGATGCAGAGCAACAGGGTCATGTCCCTCAACCGCTCGTTTGACAGGTAGGTCGGGCCCCGAGTCACGGTGGCGCGCGGTGGAGGGAGTGAAGGCCTCGTCATGGCCGATTCGTTCCAGTCAATTTGTTCCGTTGCTCGTCTACGTTCAGGCGGTAATGACACTGGGTGTTCTGCTTTCGCTGTTTGTGTTAAGATGTTTGTCGTCGACGCCCTATCAAACAATGATCAAACAATGAGCAAATATTGTAGTCATGGTCATGAGCGTTTTAAGAAAGCCTTCGATATTGCCTGATGAATAAATGTTTCGCTGGGACTCTGTTGCTTCAAAATGGTCACAGGTGATTTCCTGTTGCGTCCCTGCCATCCGTGCGGTCGCTCAACCCCCCCCCCGAGGTTTTAACCGGCGGGCGGGGTGTTTCGCAGGTCCCTGTGCGTGGTGTTGGACAGCCTTGGCGGTTCTGACGGGTCGGTGAGCGCCGCGGCCCAGTGCTGGCTGGTCCGGGCGCTGTCCCTCAACGACGTGATCCGCGTCCTGGAGCCAATCCTGCTGCTGCTGCTGCACCCCAACACCCAGCGCTGCTCCATCCAGAACGTCAAGCAGAACCTCACAGCGGGTCAGTGTGGCGCGCCGCAGGAGACGGGCTGTACCAGCCCAGAGTAGGAAGGAGGGGAGAGAGCACACGAGAGCACAAGGATGGAGGTCTCTCTCCCCACCAGGCTTCACTGTTGAGAACGGTTGAATTTCATGAACCGGTGATTGAAAGGCACGATAGATTCCCCAAACTAATCGCGTAAGAGATGCCCTTATGGTCAGAAATCTGCTGGAGCTGTCTAAAATCGAATACATTGACATTTCACTCACTAATAGCTAATGGAAAACAATGACATTTCTATCCAATTACAATCAAATTAAATTCAATCTTAAATCTTGCCTACAGTACCTTTATTATGTTGTGCTTATTTGTTGAAATCGAAGATGAGAGAACCTCCCTCTTACCGTTCTTTAACTCTGAAAAAGCTTTCTCTTATTCCATTGGTCTAGAATAGTTCTCATCCATTCCCTGAAGGCGTTCCTCGGTTGTGTTTCTGAAGGGAACCTGAAGGCGCTGAGCTCCAGAGGCCGCGGCGCCACCAGGAGCTCCGCAGGCCCGGAGGAGGCTGCCCCGGGCCGCAACGACCTGGTGGACCGCGAGGCCCTGTGGAAGCTGCTGGAGGGCGACCCGGAGGCCACCAGGGGGCCGGACGCCATGCCCGCCTCCCGGAGCGAGAGCGTGGCGACGGCGGAGGACTCGACGGAGGAGGACGCGGAGCCGGAGAGCGAGCACACGGACTCGGCCGACACCAGCGGCGCCCAGGTCTCCGTGGAGAACTCCAGCTCCAGCTCCGGGCCGTTCCGCAGCAGCCTGGAGGAGGGGGCAGGCTACGGCCTGCGGCGGGTGGAGTCGGAGCACACGCAGGTGTCCGACTCGCTGTCCAGCGAAGAGGAGGACGACCAGGAGCTGGAGGCCATGGCTAGGTCCCGCCTCCTGAAGCAGCAGCGCGAGAAGAGAGAGGCCATCGACTCGCTGTTCCGCCACGCCCTGCTCTACTCGGAGGCGGGCGGCTGGCAGCGCCTGCTCCAAGGCCTCGGCCTGCTGGCCAGCCTGCTCCGGAGCAGCGCCCAGCGCCCCCTGGTGGACGCCCTCTCCCTGACCGCGCTGGACACCAGCTCGGCCTCGCACCTCAACCTGGTCTCCAATCTCCTGCAGCGCCACCAGCAGGCCCAGGACGGCAGCGGCTTCTACGGCCGCCTGCTCTCGCCCGCCTCCTCCCCGTCCGTGCCCCCGTCCCTGCTGCTGGAGCTGCTGATGTCGCTGTGCCTTCGCTTCCTACGCTCCCACTACCCGTCCTACCTCAGCCTGGGCCCCCACGACCTGCAGGGCAACCGCGAGGTGCAGGTGCAGAGCGTGGAGGTGCTGGTGCGGCTGGTCAACCAGCTGGGCAGCGTGGCCCAGCGCCAGGGGGGCAACGGCGCCCGTCTGGAGCCCATCCGCCGGCTGCTGGCCGAGTGCCGCGTGCAGCAGTACGCGCTGCTCTCCCTGTCCGCCTCCATGTATGTCAGCCAGCGGGTGGGCGACAGGGCGGCGCAGAGCGGCGCCGAGATGCTGGGGGAGAAGGGCGGGCTGTCGGAGGAGAGCCTGGTGAACCTGGGGGCCGGGGGCGGCCAGGAGCAGTACCCCCTGCAGGTGGAGCTGCTCAAGCTCATCCAGGCCCTCATCACCCTGGAGAACAGCATCGCCCAAGGGGGCGCCGCCTCGCCGGCCGGGGGGCCGCCGGGACAGCCGGAGGAGCCCCGCGACCCCCCGACACCCAGCACGCCGCTGGCCAGGGAGTGGCAGACGGCGGTGCTCTTCCAGCAGTCCATCAAGGCGGCGCAGTACGTCCAGAACCAGCCCATCACGGCCCAGGGCATGTTTGTGTCGGCGGCGGCCAGGGCCCTGCAGCCGCAGTACGGCTACGCCATGCACCCCCACTGGGTGTCCCTGCTGTGCTCCTCCCTGCCCTTCCTGGGCCGCTCGCTGGGCATCATCCTGGCGCCCATCATCAGCCAGATCTGCGTCAACCTGGACGATTTGGTCAAGGTGCACGAGCACGACGGTGGAAAGGTGAACCAAAGGTGAGCGCCCAGGCTCAGGACGAACTGAGGCCGATTGACACTGCGCCGTGGCATGGCTCGATGTTGTATGGCTTCTGTATTCCTTTAGCCCACCTCTGCTCCCTCCCTGTCATTGAATTACTTTTAAACGATTAATGGTGAAGCTAATTCCGCTCGATACACTCAAGGTTTTTGTTGTTTTGATGGGACTAGTTTGTTCACTAAGGTTTTCCTCTCTCTCCGGTCAGCCTCAGCAGCAGGAAGGAGAACATAGCTCCCGACTATCCTCTGACTCTACTAGAGGGCCTGACCACGATCACACACCACTGTCTACTGGACCACAGGGTACGGAGACACTCACTCACTCACTCACTCACTCACTCACTCACTCACTCACTCACTCACTCACTCACTCACTCACTCACTCACTCACTCACTCACTCACTCACTCACACACCATGAGGGCTCTTTTTACGCGTACACGGTGAAAGGATTCACTATTCTTATTTTTCTTACATTCATTTGCACATCAACAGAAAATGTACCAAAAACTCATGAATGAGCAATTGCAGATGGAAATAGATAAACATAAACAATCTTCCTAGCAACAAACGGTCACTTTGTACATGCTTGCATACATTTGTTTTCCCTCTGAATCCTCCACCGTCTCCTCCCTCCAGTCCCTGACGGCGTGTGATCCTGCCGACCTGCGTAACGCACGCAGCGCGGTGCTGGAGGGGCTGCCGCACATGCTCAGCAGCATGACGCTGCTGTGGGCGGCGCTGAAGCGGGAGGAGAACGTGGGCCGGGGTTCGGAGGCGGCCCAGAGCAGCCGGCAGGCCACCTCCTCCGTGTACTTCAGAAGCACCAAGGTGCGTGGCTGCTGCACGCCGCCGTTCTGTTGTGTTTGGGCCCACGTGGCGTAAAGGACGAGTTCAGTGTTTATTGTGTCAATTCCGTGTATTCAAATACTAGATCCTGCGACAACGAATACTGGAGTTCCTGACCCCTCTGACGGGCCAGTACGGGGTCCAGATCATGGCGTCTGTTGGCTCGGTGTGGCTCAGCAAGAGGACCAAGAGGAGACACAGGAACAAGGTGGGAACCGTCTCTTTGTGAGGCCCAGGCGGTAGACGAGCATCTAGTTCCTCTAACGGCCTCCAGATGGCTAACGGTAGAGACTAGCTGTAGAGACTAGCATGTAGTTCCTCTAACAGCCTTCAGGTGGCTCACAGTAGAGACTAGCATGTAGTTCCTCTAACAGCCTTCAGGTGGCTCACAGTAGAGACTAGCATGTAGTTCCTCTAATGGCCTTTAGGTGGCTCATGGTAGGCAATGGCAGAATCAATGGGAAGGAAAGAGATTCTCTAACAAAGCCAATAATAGTTTTCCTTTAGTTTGGTACACAGTGGTCGGTTTGTCTTCTTAAAATATATTTCCAAGGTCCTGGTTTAGAATTTCAATTCATTAAAAAGTGATCAAGGATAAAATAGTATGCCATAGACTACTGTGTGTTGGTTCCGCCCTCTTTGTGCCAAATATGGATAGTTCCTGCCCCCTCAAAATGTTCCTGTGTAGACCGATGGAGCTGTGCTGTCACTGGTAGTAAAGCCTCTGTCTGTGGGTCCAGGATCGTGGCTACATCTCACTGGAGCTCTCTGCCCCCAGGTTCTGCCCGTGCTCAGCGAGTCTCGTCTGATCGTCGTGGATCTGGTGAAATCGCTGAGCTCCATGCGGCCGGAGACCGTCCTGCACCTGGTCAAGGAGGTGGTGAAGAAACCCCACCAGATCAAAGCAGAACAGGTACACACACACACACACACACACACACACACACACACACACACACACACACACACACACACACACACACACACACACACACACACACACACACACACACACACACACACACACACACACACATCCGATCAAGCATAACAGATACACTGACTGACTGACTGACTGACTGACTGACTGAGCGTACAGATCCCTGATCTATCTTTGTTTGGCTCCCCCACCAGAAGAGCACTCTGGTGGACGTCCCCATGCTAGAGTTCAGCTACGCCTACGTCCTGAGGTGAGAACAATCATTCGAAGTTCATTCACGCCTCAAGAATCAGTGTAACGTGTAGGGTTAACCTTTCACCTCCACCTCTCCTGTCCTCCAGTCTATCTCCTCAGACCCTCCAGGAGAACGTCGCTCCTCTGCTCAGCCTCCTGCGCGAGTCCGTCCAGCTCAACCTGGCTCCCCCCGGGCACTTCCTGCTGCTCGGGTCCGTCTCCCCTCCTGTTAGCTCTGCTATAGCGCACTAGCGCGCGGTTAGCCGCTGTTAGCTCTGCTATAGCTCACTACCACGCGGTTAGCCGCTGTTGGCTCTGCTATAGCGTATTAGCGCACGCTTAGCCGCTGTTAGCTCTGCTGTAGATCAATACCACGCGGTTACCTCCTGTTAGCTCTTCTATTGCTCACTACCAAGTGGTTTGGATTAATGTATTATTTTCCCGCCCTTTGAGCATATTATTCATATCTGGTCGATAGCAGTAGTTGAAAATAGTTTTCATGTAGTTTCGCAGTGCACTAATTCAGAACTGCTTAAAGGCAGAGTGTCCTGTTATTGTAAAAGAATGCACACCCGTGACATGTTTTTGACCAATCAGGATCAAGTATTTGACAGTGCTGTGGTAAAAACCTATAAAAATTCGCTTGAGGTGAACGGGTGCATGTAATGAATCCAAAGGTTTCCGTTTCCATCCCTTCACAGCATCCTTGATGACTTTGTGAACCGGCTTCCCAACCTGGACAACAAGAAAGACAGTAGAGACCTCCAGGTACGACGTCAGGTACACGACATGCGCCGGCTTCCCTGGGACATTGCACAGCACGTAGCCAGAGATGGCTACACAAACAATTTATTAAAAAACATTAATAGTTGACGAATTAACGGAGTGAAAATACAATCAAATATAGTGACGACCCCCGGCCAAATGAACAGTTGAACTGGTGTTCCCGCAGAGACTCGCAGATTGGATCTGAATCTGGCCATCTTCTTAAAGTCGCAGAGTTTTTACACATAATCGCACAAATTAATGCAGTGAACATCTGTGCTCACCTTGTATTCACAGTGTGCACATCTTGTATTCACAGTGTGCTCCCCTTGTATTCACAGTGTGCTCCCCTTGTATTCACAGTGTGCACACCTTGTATTCACAGTGTGCTCACCTTGTATTCACAGTGTGCTCCCCTTGTATTCACAGTGTGCTCACCTTGTATTCGCCCTGTGCTCCCCTTGTATTCACAGTGTGCTCACCTTGTATTCGCCCTGTGCTCCCCTTGTATTCACAGTGTGCTCACCTTGTATTCACAGTGTGCTCACCTTGTATTCACAGTGTGCTCAGCTTGTATTCGCCCTGTGCTCAGCTTGTATTCGCCCTGTGCTCCCCTTGTATTCGCCCTGTGCTCCCCTTGTATTCGCCCTGTGCTCAGCTTGTATTCGCCCTGTGCTCCCCTTGTAGGAGGTCACCCAGCGGGTCCTGGAGGCGGTGGGGGGGGTCGCAGGCTCGTCCCTGGAGCAGACCAGCTGGCTGAGCCGCAACCTGGAGGTCAAAAATCAACCGCAAATTTGTCCCGAACTCGAGGACTCCGCCGAACCCGATGACCCTGATGCCGAAGTGGACTTGCTCGGTTGGTAGTTAAATCACGGAATCACAGTTAAAAGGGACTTCACGTCTTGTGACCTCCTCAGACTTGGCAGAACATCAGACCTAGATTTAGTATAGATATGAATTTGCCTGACCACAGCCCAAACTACCGATGTAAGGTTTAGCTTCTCCTCACATAAGTAGAGGGCCATGTTCGTTGTAATATGGATCCTATCTTTATGTTATCCAGGTCAATGTAGCCTAGACTGGTGATGTGAACCTGCTGTGTGTCTTCTTCTTCTTCAGGTGTGGGCTCCCAGGCCAGTACCATGGTCTCTGCCTCAGCCCCGTCTGTCTACAGCGTCCAGGCCCTCGCACTCCTGGCTGAGGTGTGTGTGTGTGTGTGTGTGTGTGTGTGTGTGTGTGTGTGTGTGTGTGTGTGTGTGTGTGTGTGTGTGTGTGTGTGTGTTGTTGTGTGTGTGTGTTGTGTGTGTGTGTGGTGTGTGTGTGTGTGTGTGTGTGCGTGCATAGGTGTCTGTGTGCATATGTGTCTGTGTAGGTGTGTGTGTCTGTAGAGGTTAGTCTGTGTGCATGCAGGTGTCTGTGTGTGTGTTTCCGGGTGCTGGTGTGCGTGTGTTTGTGTGTGTGTTTCTGTCTGTGTCTGTGTAGGTGTGTGTCTGTGTGTAGGTGTGCGTCTGTGTGCGCGTAGGTGTCTGTGTGTGTTTCCGGGGGTGTGTGTGTCTGTGTGTACTGGTGTGCGTCTGTGCTCGTGTAGGTGTCTGTGTGTGTTTCCGGGTGCGTGTGTGTCTGTGCGTCAGTGTGTGTGTCTGTGCGTGCTGTTCACCACTGACCTTCCTGTAGATCCTGGCCCCGCTCCTCGACATGGTGTACCGCAGCGATGAGAAGGAGAAGGCTGTCCCCCTGATCACGAGGATCATGTACTATGTGTTCCCGTACCTGAAGAACCACAGGTAGCCGCTGCAGCACACACCTTCACAGACACTCGAGGCGTCTGTGAAGGTGCACTTTTAGTGTTCACTTTGTTTAGATTTGAGCTTTATGCCTATGACACTTAAACCGCGGTTTAACACGGTCATTGGGGTCCACAAACGATGACCGCGGTACTCCCAGGAGCGAGCGTTGCATTATATTTCGCGGCACGTCGCATTGTATCTGAATTTGCGGTATGTTGAACAGTGTTATATCATGGTTTAACTGTACTTAGATGTCCAAAATGTGTCCTTGCTCGGGACTGCCCCGTGTTTGACTGGCCACTTGGTAAAACTCTTGATTCTTTAAGGTTGGAGAGCAGGGGTGTTTGACCTCCCAGTGGAAAGGTTAGATCCGTCTACCCGTAGGAACCTAAAAAAGCACCAGACGTGTCTGCTAAAGGATAAAATAGTTTAAGTCGACCGCTCCTTGGCATCGGGCCATGCTGCGGACCTGCATCAGGTCCATCATGGTCATCATGTTCATCGTGATCTTCTCTGTGTCAGTGCCTACAACATGCCCAGTTTTGGAGCCGGGGCCCAGCTGCTGAGCAGCCTCAGCGGTTATGCCTACACCAAGCGGGCTTGGAGGAAGGAGGCCTTTGAGCTGTTCATGGACCCGCTGTTCTTCACCATGGAGGCCACCTGTGCTCTTCAGTGAGTCCATAAGTACATTTGTTTTACCGGTACGGTAGGAACTGCTATGGTTAAGACCCTCGTCTAACTTCATTGGGTTCCTCCCCCAGCTGGAGGTCCATCATTGACCACCTTCTGACCCACGAGAAGACCATGTTCAAGGACCTCATGAGTGAGTGCATGGTTGAGGGAGTCCCCGTTGAGCTACACAGCACCTCATCTCATGTGTTGGATCGTGTTCTAGAGTTCTTTTGTGAAGCTTGTATTTTTCCTTTGCGATTGGTTCCTAGGCATGCAGAGCAGCTCACTGAAACTGTTTCCCAGTGCTGAGCAGAAGCCCATGTTGCTGAAACGACAGGCTTTCGCAATGTTCAGCGGAGAGGTGGACCAGTACCATCTCTTTCTGCCCTTAATTCAAGGTATGCATGTGTTATCATGTTGCCGGGGGCGGGGATCTGTAAGTGTGTGAACTTAAACCCTACTAATTGTCCCTTATCTTAACACATGTCGGTGTTTCCCTCAGAGTGGCTGAGTGAGTCTTTACGCGTGGCCCTTAGATGACACTTGTCTTAACACATGTCAGTGTTTCAACCTCAGACTGCCTAAGTGAGTCTTTACGCGTGGCCCTTAGATTACCCTTATCTTAACACATTTCACTGATTCCCCCTCAGAGCGGCTGAGTGAGTCTTTACGCGTGGCACTTAGAAGACCCTTATCTTAACACATGTCACTGATTTCCCTTCAGAGCGGCTGAGTGAGTCTTTACGCGTGGCTCAGACCCCGGCCGTCTCCGCCCAGACCTTCCTGATGTTCCGTGTTCTCCTGCTGCGCATCTCCCCGCAGCACCTCACCTCTCTCTGGCCCATCATGGTGACGGAGCTGGTAAGAAGCTGACCTGGGTCTGCCGATCCAAAGCATTACCTTAAGGTTCTCCATGAAGTTGCACAAAAGCATCACGTTTTTGTTTTCCATTTCTTTTCAGATCCGGATATTTTCCCGTCTACATAAAGCCCTGCAGTCAGACAACGAGGTCTCCAAGTACGTAGCAGTTTCGTTCTCTTATTCCATTGATAAAAACCTCGTTTTTTAAATTAAACATATCTCGATGAACATTCAAATTAAGTTTTTTTTTATTATTATTATTTAAGTCTCAGCATTCTTACTTGTGTTTCTCATATACCTTTACGTTCTCTTATACTGCACTGTTGGAGGAGCCCAAGACTAAAGAATTTCATTGCCAGCGACTGCTCTGTAATAGTTGTGCATATGACAATAAATCTTGAATCCCCCCCCCCCACCCCAGACTTTCCAAGGTGGTGCGTGGAGCCCTGGCCCGGAACAGTCCACTGAACGTTCCCCAGCAGGACCTGGACATGTATCTGTCCGCCTGCAAGTTCCTGGATACGTCGCTTGCTTTCCCTCCAGATAAGATGCCCCTCTTCCAAATGTAAGAGCCACAGGCAGGTTCCCCCAACGACGAGAATCTTGCTGCTGTCGTCAATTCTTATTTTTGAGATCCAAAGTCTGAATGTTTCATTTGACCGAGCGAGCGTGTGACGTGCCGGTAACAAACACCTGCACGCAGGTATCGCTGGGCCTTCGTCCCCGAGGTGGACGTGGACCGCTACAGCGGGCCAGAGAACGCGCTCCTCGAGGGAGAGCAGGAATGCAAACCGCACGTTCTTAGAATACTGGAGGGGATGCAGCTTCGACATGGGGTGAGCTCACAGAAAGCACCCCTCTGAGCTTCATTGAAGGTGCGGAACGAAAAACAAAACCCTAACTGTTGTTGTCGTTTCAGGTGTCCAATGGGCTGGCGGAGGAATCGTGCACAGAACCGTTGGAGTTCCCTCTCCTCCGCCAGCGCTCCCTGCCCTCCATTCACCCATCTTGTGCCCTTCTTCCAGGACCTTGTGTTTGCTCCTTCGGCGCCCCTTTGCCCCAGGGCCCTCTGCCCAGCGGCCCCCGCACGGGAGCCAAGCCAATAGTCAGACTACCGGCTGCCGAAGCAGCGACTGGTGTTCCTTGAATGAGGCTGGAATGCCATTACAGAAGAAGATTTCTTGGGATCCTATGGATGGTAGTTAAACTATCCCCTGTTTTACCGCGGTTCTGAGCAATCTGGCGGAGCCGTGGGAAGCTTAAGCTTGTGAAGTCCTAACACGGGAAGCCTGGCGTGGCAATATTCCGCGCGTACGTCTAGCTGAGTAGCAGAAAAGAAAAACAAACAATCTACGGTTGCTCTTACAGAGCTGCTCTAAATGTCATGTTTGTCCTGTTCTGATGCTCGTCGTCCATC